>JACBYL010000692.1:0-15366 GCA_015266385.1 Trichoderma oligosporum | reverse complement strand
CTTTTCATCTTCAAACCCCAACCACGACGTCGTCCCGTCCCAAAACTTGAATTTCTCGAGATTACCCAGATGAAGCTGCCCATCAGCTTCTTCACCGTATGAAAATGAACCACATAACATCTCCCAACGAACCTTTCCCTAGTCCCGACTCCCTCGCCGCCGCCACAACCTCTCACACGCAAAACCGTTTCCGCATCTCAACCCGCAAGCTTCCCATTTCCAAATCTGCCGCCATCGATGCCCTCGAGAAGAAGCTGGGCATCCCCGTGCCCGAGATGATATTTGGCGATAATATCGTCTCTATTGAGCATACGCCCTCTAAGTGGGCCCTGCGTTTCAACACCACGGATGCGCTCGACGCTGTTGATAAAACGGATAAGAACATGCTTCGAGTAGCCTATGCGCGCGATTGGGAAAGCACACGAGAAGAGACAACGCACAGCATAAAGGAGGTGGTCAAACCTTACGACTGGAGCTACTCGACGACGTATGTCGGCACAGTTGATATCCCCGAGGGGAAGCCGGAGCTAAAGTTCCAGCCCACAGAGAAGAAGATTCCCATTGAGCTGTTGAAACGGCGCGATCCTATTCTCTTCTTTGATGAGGTTGTGCTATATGAGAGCGAGCTCGACGACAATGGCATCTCCCTGTATAGCGCTAAGCTGAGAGTTCATGACAAGCGAATGCTCTTGCTATGCAGACTGTTTATGCGCCTGGACAATGTCCTAGTGCGATTGCGCGATACGAGAATCTATGTGGACTTTGAGACGGATGAGGTTCTCCGTGAATATACAGCAAAGGAGGCCAAGTTTAACGACGTAAAGAATGTAAGTCTTATGCAGGGGCAGTGGGGATCAGTTGATCTTTTTTCTTTTTCTTTTCTTGGGTTTAATATTAATATATGTGTGCGTCGTTATTATAGGCTTTATTGAGGTCGGGAAGGCTGCCTGATGATATCACAATCGCTTTGCGAGATCCCAATACTCTGGATCCTTTACTGGAAGTTGTCGACTATCGAATAGAAGCAGTATCACTAGCAGTTTTTCTTTTCTTGGGTTTAATATTAATATATGTGTGCGTCGTTATTATAGGCTTTATTGAGGTCGGGAAGGCTGCCTGATGATATCACAATCGCTTTGCGAGATCCCAATACTCTGGATCCTTTACTGGAAGTTGTCGACTATCGAATAGAAGCAGTATCACTAGCAGCTTAGCAATGAAGAAAGGAGATTTTGAAAAAAAAAAAAAAAGGGTAGAGGGATATGGGGAAAGAAAAAATATAATCATCACGAGGCGTTTTTTGGGACTTGGTACGAAGCTCAGGCAATTCTATCCAATTTTTTAATTTTTTTAATTTGAAATATAATCTGGAGCCAGTTAAGATCTCTAAGACTGCTCTAAGGAGATATAGTAGAGAGGAGCAAGAGGCTACGAGCTGTGGATATCAACAATGGGGAATACAAATCTAACCAGACCAAACCAAACCAGACCGATGCCTCCCCTCCTTTCTTTCAGTTTTCCTTTATCAGATAGGTCTTATGAAGAAATTATGTATAGTAGCTGTTAAAATATAGACATGCTCCAAAAATGCATCCAGTCATTGGGGAAGTAAGACAAAAAGGAGAAAAGAAAAAATAAATCGTGGAAAGATCATCTCCCATCTTGCGGCGAGGACGCCTCTGTCACTTCCTCAAATTCCAACTCCCACTTATCCACTTCCTTGAATTTCTTGCTCGCCTGCTTCAGCTCATCCGTTGGAATAGCATCAACCATCTTCTCGGCTGCAGCAGCATCAAACGTATCGTCCGCAAGAGGGGCAAACCTGCTCTCTTCCTCCTCCTCATGCTCGCTTTCGTTCTCATTGCCACCTCTATCATCATCTTCCGCGTTTTCTTTATCTGATGAATGGCGGGAACGCGATCTGATGGCATGCGATGCAGATCTAGCTGAGCCGCCTGTCCGCTTTGATTGGAGAGCCGAACCTCCAGCCTTACCACCTCGTGAGGCTGAGCGGGATCCGGAGGCTTTGCCAGGCGGTCGACCACGTTTTCTCCTTCGCGTAGTTTGTGTGTCCAAAAAAGACAATTCATCGTCTTCGTGACCCAAACCCGAAGTATCAAGCTCTTCGTCGCTATCCAAGCCCAGCGTGTCGCGTGTCTTTTTGTATCGGCGCTTAGGAAGCAAGCTCGTAAGATCAGCCGTAGTAATCTTGGGGGAGACTTGTTGTCGTTGCGCCTGTCGTCCACGTGTCTTGGTAACCTTTGTTGCCTCAAAGTTTGGAGAATGCGTTAATGAAGGAGGTGAAGATATGTCAGACAGGTTGTCGAGACGTGTGGGAGTAGTGATGGAAGGCCTGCGGCGTTTTTTTGCTAGTGAACGAATATCTGGCCATGCATCTGGCCCTTCTGATCCGCTGCTCGCGGGTGGAGCTGTAATTTCAGCTTGATTGACAGGTGTGGCTGGGCGTTGGGGAAGTCTAGGAAGAAGCTCTCGAGGTGAGGATATATCTGATAGTTCTGATTCACTATTTTCGTCCGCTTGATTCCGTTGAGGGGATAAGGGGGCATCTGAGAGTTCCGATGAGCCGCCCTCATCACCAGGCTCTGTGCGAGATACTTTTCCAGGCCGCGTACTGCTGCTTTGCCGTGCATCATGGCTCTTGCGCTTCCTCGGGTTTGAAGACTCAGCCACATCTGGCGATTCTTGTTCTGCAAATTCTTTGTTTCCCTGTGTTCGACGCCGATTATTCAATGGAGTAGATTCGGCCTCAGGCTCAAAGTCCTCCTCGCTGTCCCCTTCAGACTCTTGATCGGCTCCCGAAGATTCTTGAAGTGGCTTCCGAGTAGCCCCCAGAATACTTGGTTCCCGCGGACGCCTCTTGAAAAGGCCAATGTTAAACGAGGAACTAATCCCGGGGGTATTCCCACTCCGGCTGCTGGGTCGAATTGGGGGATCGTTTCTTCCTATAAAACTAGATTGGCGTGACCGAGTCCGAAGTGCGCTGTAGGAAGACATGATTGAATTATCTGCCGAGTGTGCCGTGCCAGGAATATTGCCATCCGCAAAGCTGTCGTCCAAATCGCCAAAAACACTATCACCCAGATCCAATCCACTCGTGTCTCTTCGATGTTGCCCAGGCGTTGCCGCTATTTGTCGACCGAGTTCTACCGAGCTTCTCGAGGTCGTACGTCTAACCGTTCCTTCACTTGTCGTAGTTGCATCTTCGTTGGCAAGCTTCTTAAGCGCCTCATCGCGACTACGATTTGCTTCGTGAATAGCATCCTGTTCATTGATACTTAGTTGTGCAACCGATTGAGTTCTCCGGGGTCGTCCCCTAATTTCATCCTGTTGCTCAGGCCCATCACTGTGATTGTTGAGAAGCTCTGCGCTAGGTAGACTTGCGACGGCAGCTTTGTTTGCTCGAGCTACACCACCACGTCCTCTCTTGGGCCGCGGCATAGCAGTAACTGGAAGAGTGATTTTGTTTGGGGGCTGATATGAAAAAGATATAGAAAACAAGGTATAAGTTTACTTGATTCCAAAATTTCACAGAGAAAAGAACAAGAAGCTTGGTGCGCAGTTATTTCAATAATGTCATGATGTGGAGAGATTGTGGGTTGGGCAACAATGTGACAAAAAGAATTAATTTAGCTTCAAAGTCTCGACGCGTTTCGACGCGAGTAGAAGAAGAGGATTCGCGAGGCTACCACTGCTAAGTGGGGGTTCCCTTATACACAAATGGTACTTGGTACTTCAGCCTTGTGACTATTAATGATTTGTGTTGTTGTATTGTAATGGCAGTTTAAACTCTTATGTTAAGCATTGGAATAATACAATTCCATATATGCTATTTTGCTTCTCTTTTCTTCTTTTCTGGTTTTTTTTTTTGATATATTCTCGTATCATCAATATCTTACACATTAGGGGCATCCGTCATAATCTTTCAGTTCTATCTCTGGAGCAATTAGTATGTGGCTTGCCCAACCAAAAAAGGTCCCCTCCCCTTCTTTGTTGCTGTACATGATATACCCAAACAAGGTAGTTTACAATATAAAAGAGAAGTTGTTTGATCATTCATTATCCGTCATTATCGTTTAGATGAGCGCCTGGCCCATAAACATGCTTTTCTTGACATCAGCAACGACATCTCTCTTGTCATCATTGCCCACCAAGACAATGCCTCTCCCTCGTCGCCCCATTCTACCGGCACGACCTAGACGGTGGATAAAATCAATGGTCGTGTGTGGAACATCATACAAGATGACATGTCGAACAGCAAGCGTATCAATGCCTCTGGAAGCCAGGTCAGTCACCACCAAGGCTTTGACGTTTGACAATGATCGCTGGCGAGACGGATTAGGAGGTGCGACAATTCGTAGCGGCTGAGACGACGTAAAAGTCTCTAGTATTTCGCCGTGGCGTTTCTCTGGAGTGTCTCTATGTAGGGCTTCTGCATCAATGCCCTTGGAGCGAAGATACTTTGCGACTTCTTCCGTCTTTTCTCGTTCGTTGACAAAGACCATGACCCGGCGGACGTCTACTTCGTCCTTGAGTAAGTTTTCATGTTGTGAAGCCTCTCTACCAATCGTATAGATTACATCGGCGCACGCGAGGTCCTTATTATTGCGATATGGGTCCTTGGAGACATCAATAACACCAAGTTGAACACGACGAGGAATGGCGTGTAGATTTGGCGTCGTGATTCTTATCATCTTGGGATAGTTGGTCGCTAGATAATTATTTAGCTTCCTCGGGATTGTTGCTGAGCAGCAAATGAGTTGTTTCATAGAAGGTGATGTGCGCTCAACAATACTGGAAGTGACGGAGGAGAAACTTCGATCGAAAAGCGAATCTGCCTCATCGATAATCAAATGCGATACCCGAGAGAGGATATTGGGATCGGATTCCGCAATCGAGGCCAGCAAATGGGGCGTTGAGATTACGATATCAAGGCCCTTTGGCCCGTAAAGATTTCTTTGGATCTGTTGAGGTTTCAGGTTCGATGACAGTATTTCCGTCTTGAATTTGACCACATGAGAAAGCTTCTTGGCAACCAGTCCAACTTGATGAGCAAGTTCGGCCGTGGGTACCAAGATAACAACTTTTGGTCTAGCCATTGTGGGATGGGGCTCTTCGAAAGGTTTGCCTTTGAAATTTGGAGCCTTTTGACGCTCTTTCTCTAACCCTACTCGCTCCTTGTAGGCTTGAATCTCCGTGTCCGCCGCCTCGGCGATCTTCAACGCATCAACGGCGGGCAAAAGGTAGGCAAGAGTTTTACCCGATCCTGTCTCTGCCGCTAACAAAAATGAAGCTCGCCCCTCGTAGTTGGTCTTTCGCTCTCCTGGTTCCTTCTGCCCCAGTAGCGCAGGAATTGCCAGTCTCTGAACTGGCGTTGGTTTTATATCAACCATTCCTGAGAATATCTCTTCGATAGCGGCGGTCTTCAGGGCGGGAAGCAGGTCAAACTGATCAAATGACTCATATATCTGCATACGCTCCTTTACCGACATACGTCTGCTATATGATACTGACGCCAGGGCGCGCTGCATCTTGAGCGCCTTTCTATCATTTTGTGGCCTCCGTCTATCTTCCTGTTGAGACCATTTCCGATCGCCAAGATGCGCAGACCGAGGTCGTTCTGATGTACGGCCAGGATCAATGTTGGCTGTTCTCCGGTTCATACCGGAAAAGGGACCTGCAACTCTCTCTCGATGAGGCTTGCGATCATCTCGAGACAGACGTGGTGTTCGGTGGACTTGGTCGGCAAGAATCATTCGGGATGGCCTTGCCTTGACTCTCTGTGACAAGAAGCGCTGGCCTAGCCATGGCTGTGTCGAAGTTTGTATAGAAGGGCGGACAACATTTATTGTATGAATGCAACGTAGGCAACTCAAGTTTGTAGCTGCACGGCGCATCATGGAAAAACCTGTCTTATATGGTGGGTTGGTGGGGGATGGAGATCTCAGAAGCTTGCAGCTTTTTTTTTTCTTCTTTTTTTTCAGATATCGGTACGGAGCACATCGGTAGCGTTAGCGCCGGCTCCGTGGACGATCCTCCGGCCTCCGAACTTCTTGCTACCGACTCACCTATCCCCAACCGCTAATTATTTCAAGTCCATCGCAATGGGCTTTGTCTTCTGTTCAATTTTCCCTGTACCTAAATGATGGCTTTTACTTTTATGTGGTCTATTTTTAATTTTTAATTTTTTTTGCGTTAAACAGATCTTGATAAAAAACTTTTCAAGGAGTTTGATCATGTTCTGGCTTTAACCGCTGTTACTATGTATGGAGGAAAAGTAATCAAGCACTGACTCTGCCTCTCCGCCATCTACATCAACTAGGTAAATAAGATATCATTGAATTTTGCTTGTAGAAAAAGATATAAAGACGACAGAGAAGCTGGCTGGTTTGTGAAGTACAAAAAAAAAAGAAAAAAGTCCCAACGCTTAATAGCAGTTGGCATCGTTATATATATGTATAAGGAATGAAAAGACTGATGTCATGATATGTTTTGTCACGCAAGGATATGCATCGCTAGATACATTCCCGCTCTATAGACTTGACCCCTAGATCGACTCCCTTCATTATGCCATCTTCTCCGTCAATGCATAGATTGTTTCATCATAAGAGATTCGCCTTCTTCGATTACTGGACCGTTGGCGCGATTGACACTGGAGTCCTTCTTTGACATGTAGTTGGATGCGGTCATTGGATAAGAATCATCCACGGGACCTGGGGTTTTGGGTTCTTCGGCGATAGAGCCCAGCGATACCAGCGACCTATTACGCCCACTGCTAGTCGACATGCGGTTCTCCCTTTTTCTAGCGGTGGCCGGACTGAGAGATCCTACTGAAAGGATGCTATCGTCCGAGT
This sequence comes from Trichoderma oligosporum, assembly GCA_015266385.1. NCBI lineage: Eukaryota > Fungi > Ascomycota > Sordariomycetes > Hypocreales > Hypocreaceae > Trichoderma > Trichoderma oligosporum. The sequence goes on along the minus strand of JACBYL010000692.1, from coordinate 8,494 downwards.
CCACGCTTGCTCTTCTCCCGTCAAGTCGAGGTGACGACTGTAGATCATCAAGACTGACTTGATCCTCACTTAGGCTGGATTGAATTTTACGTAGAGTGTTAAAAATAGAGGATTTGTCGGACGGAAACTGCTCAATGGTGGGATCATTGATGTCCACATCTTCCATCTCGTAATCGTTAAGCTTTGGCTTCGATTCACGGCTCAGCTTGGCGTCATCAAGAGTGTCATGGTCTAGAGCATCGTCCACAAACTCATAAGCGCCGAAACACTCATGTGCAAACAGTGGAGTTTTGAGAATTTCATTAGCCTCGCTCTCGCCGCTAGACTCACTGACTTGGGCAGATGATGAGTCTTCCTATGTAATCTGTTAACATGGTATCGCTTTGAAGGGGAAATCATGAGCCTTTAGCCTCACCTCATCAAGTTTGGCAGCTGTATCCGCGACTTCAGCTGCTACTGCAGCAACTTGCTCAACAGGAGTTGAAGTTCTTTCTGCCTCTCCATCTTTCATCTTGGCCGCGTAACTTTTTGAAGAAATCATGGGCGTTTGATTATGAGGGTTGGAACCAGCAGCTTTGCTCTCTTGCGCCCATGGCCCATCTGAAACCTCTCCAGAAGGCACTTTCAAAATGTTGTTGCGGTTGCCTGCCTCGTCCGTGTCTTGAAGGACATTATCCAGTCAAAAACATAATCTCATTGAAAGAGTAGTGGCAGAGAGGAAAAAATAGAGACAGAGACAGTGATGGGGGCTTGTACAAATACTTACCAATGTGCTTACTCTCGTCTAAGACCCAGGGCCCATTTTCCCCCATCTTGAACTTAAATTGATACTCTCTTCCCGGTTCAACAAATATCTGAGATGAGAAAACATATTCACCACCATCTTCACGAGCGGAGCTCATTTCCTGTAAGGTCCATTCCGTAGCTGGAAAGTTTCCCGCAAGAAATACGGGAGGCTCAGCCCCAGGACTCTGGTATGTAACAGTGAAGGGGACGGTAGCTGATGACATGGTGATGGAGATATTTGCGTGTTAGATTGATTGTGGGGGCTGCAGAGAGAGAGAGAGTTCAAAGACCTGGTTGAATAGAGGAACCCGCCAACCTAATTCTAACAGCGAGAAGTTGATGCTTTGATGCTTTACTTTGTTTTGCTCTGTTGCCTTACATATGGCAAACAAGGGGATGATGCCAATGGTAAAGAAGAACCGCGCGCTCTTATGCGGGGTTCAAAAGGTTCAAAGGGCTTCTTGCAGGCGTTAAAATGCCAAGCTCTGGGATGACTTTGACACGGTTGGATGACATACCTAAGATAGTTTACCGGGCCGTGAAGATGCTGGCTGGCGCCAAAGGCTATTTGTTTAGCAGCTAGAGGCTTGTTAGAGGCGATAATGATGGAGGGTGGCTTTGAATTCCATTAGGCTTATTGAATCGTCATGGCTGGCGAGTGGCACCTTGTGGTGACGTGGGCGTCGCGTAAGGGCTTAAGGCAACCCGGATTGCCATGCCTTTCTAGAGAAAGGAGCTTTCTAGGTAAGGTAAGAAGGAGAGGGAGCAGGATTGCGGAGGAGGTATTTATTGGCAATTGTTGCAGCGCCTCATATCTTGCTAATGATACCATACCTTTTACCGGTAGGTGAGCTGGTGAGGTAACCGCTCGGCTAAGAGATATATGTACATACGAGGTATACTCTACCTTATAGTATCAGGTGCTATATACTACCTAGGTAATATGTAGAAGTAAATGGAGATCCTGGTCTTCTATTACTTAACTCTGTATGGAGTATGGAGTACTTATTACGTCTTCTATATAAGAGGCCAAGGGCTCTTGCGGAAGGTTACTTTGACCTCTTGCGAGATGCTGCTAACTACCTTACTAAGGTACTGCTCCGTACCGGGTACTCAACTACTGTACTCCCATGTTGGGCTAAAGTTAACAGACCAATTATAATCACATCTTTTATGGATAACTTGTGCGGAGAAACTCATACTAGCATTAGCTTAATGGTACCTCTTCGCAACGTCATTCGACATACAGTAATCAAATACTAAAGTACTGTAATGTACTTGATACGGGAAGTAGCTGTGCCTTATTACCTGTGTTAAGGTACTTACTACAAAGTACCAGGTAGTATGTATGTTTATATTGAGGTGGCTACCTTGATGCTTCTTCTTTTTCGATCTTCAAATTGAAGATTCTAGGCCCATTATTCATAGTACTCAATGGCAAAACTGTAACTGAGAACAAATCATATGTGGTTTAGCAGCTGAAGAAGAAAAGGGACACAAAATGTTTAGTCAGGGGGCTGAGACTCTATTTGACAATATGCGACGTCATTTGTCATGCAACAAAGTACTTATATTCATTAGCCCGATATTAGTAGTAACCTCCAAAAAATAATTCTACCCTTTTTTCTTCAAGGCGAAACTTATCATCACAACGATTCAGCGGTTTCAACCAGTCCACGTTCAGCTTCTTCCTCTAAGTCGACTTTAATAAAGTCAGCGCTGATTTAACTCGGTCGTAAATTTTTGCTTTGTCCACCTCCCAACCATGTCAATACCGCCACAGCTCATCCGCGTCAAGCGCAAACGGGACGACGATTCTCCCGTCACTTTTCTTCGTCAGTTTCGCTTTCGACGACTACACGGCACCATCTCTCCCCTAACATGATGTAGAGCTCGACGAAGGCGCCAAGCGACATCGCAGCGAAGCCAATTGGGTATATCAGCGACGAGAAACAAGAGTCACGGCCACTGGCCCTACCGTCAGCCGCGGCGACAGCAAACCCCCGGTGATTCATGTCTCGCAATCAGAAGACTGCCCCTCTCCGACCAAGACACGCAATGACGGTCATGGTCCAGCTTCACTGGGCGAAACTCAAAGAGCCCTAAAACGACCTGCGGATGGACAACAGCTTCTGGAACAGCGCAAATTCCATGTATCGCGGGCCATGCTGGCGCAGACGTCCGCTACCCAGGGGCAGACCAGTCCGAGGAATTCGAAGCATGTCCGATATGGACCGACTATATTTGTTGAGCGTACCGGGCGCAAAAAGATTATACCAAAATCATCACGCCAGAGCCTAGTGATAAAGGATGCCCACATCATCATCGCAAACAGTGTCGAACAAGAAAAGCTAAAGAGTCACAATGAGCCTGTCGAACAGAAGCATCTGAAGAAGCCTGGAGTTGCGAAAAGGCGCGATCCTTCGCAAGAGTCTCTGGCTCGCAATCCTCTCCCGCAGACTTTAACTAATCTTCATGCCGACGACATGGACAAGATCACCGCTGACATGAATCAATGGGTGCTGAATGAGATTGGTGCAAATCTACAAGCCATGGAGGTGGAGAAGAGGCAAGTAGAGAAACCTAAATTTAGACCTAAAGCTCCCGAAAAGAGATACCAAGAGCGCCACCCCACCGCTACAACACCAGCTACTTCTGCTGAAGAGACGATGGATACACTCATGGCCGATGCAAGCGAAGAAGAAGGAGATGGCGAAGACTGGGTCATCGAAGAGTACGTTCGCATCCCAGCTCACTCCATGGGACTCAATGTGTTGCCATCCGACGTTGGCATCTTAGTCCTGAATGGGGAAGAGGAGAGTATGCTGTTTTACGGACCACCTCAAGATGAGGATGATGAAAATGCTGAAGACGATGAGGATGAAAATGGTAAGTCTTCGTTACAGCAAGACAATGATATATTGAAGGCAAATCCTCACCCCTTGTACACAGCGGAAAACCACTACACGGCAGACTATCCAGAGGATGAAATTGACACAGACGACGAATTTGATCGTCATGCTTACATGTTCCGTAACGGCAATGCTTCCGACGAGGAAGAGTTTGATGACGAAGAATATGACAGCGACGAGATCATCATGGAAGGGGAAGACGACGATGACGATGACGCAAGAATGGATCGCATTCGAGAATTTATGACACGCAACGCAGCTTTTCGATAGTTACGATAAGACCCCATTTTGTTTGTCTGTTAGTTCTACAAAGTATTCAGAATTCTCACACGCCCTTTCACCCTCCCTTTCCCTCCATACCGCTTATCACTACATCCATGAATAAAACCCAATCCGGCATCATTTGCCTTCAAATAAGTTTGCTCACTTCCAAGCCCACAAAATCCGAGCATGCAACGACAACAACAACAACATATTATGCGTAGGCTTCCATGTTTCCACGTGGCTATCTCTTCTCGCAGACACTACGCAACATAACACACCTGTACTTACACACACCGTACCGCACCACACCACACTCTTGTCGACGTTGTACATGAATATGTATATACGTATCTATGTATGTGTTGGGTGACACATTCCTCCCACCCCGGTCCTTCAATATAGTTCACCGCTCTCATCACATCATCTCAGAGCCCACGGACTCGGGATTATTAGGCAAAAAGAGAGAAAGATAACAAGAGAAGAAAAGACAAACGCCAGGACCTCACCTTGGCCCTTTTTCTTCTCTTCTTCTTCTTTTTATTCAATAAATATCGCGTCAGCTATGATGCAAAGCATGTTTGTTCAACAGGAAAAAAAGAAAGAAAATTTCCGCTGTGGATATCCTTTGCCAATCTTTTCCTGTGAAGCAAACATTGAGGCCATCCCACGTGCTTTTTACTTGAGTACCTAGCTTTGCTTGCCATACTCGTATTGAGTGAGGGGGGGGGAGGAGGAGGAGGAGGAGGGGAAACCAGCGGGGAGGGGTGAATAACAAAAGTCCAATGAGCCAGCCACATGCTCTTGTTACAACAACGAAAAAAAGAGGCACAGGGTACATCTCCGGCTCCGAATGCGGGAAGGATGAAAAATTGGACCTGATTTCGGCTGCTGGTGACCCGGTGCTGTGAGACGCGAGGGGAGAAAGCTCGAGATGATGCTACATACGGGCTACGGTTGTACGGCACAACCCAATGCAGGGCGAATTGAACAATGAGCCCCAAAGGGGTGGACAGACGGAATTAACAATAACAATCAAAGTAGTAGTTGGTTTAATAATAATACTATATGATGTATATTTTTGCCCTTTTTTGCCCCCTTCCCAACACACATACACACACACGCACACACATAGCCTAAGCCCCCATTATGTGGCCAGCCCATTACCTTTCTTTTCGTCCGTTACTATCATGTCCTCCTCCTCATTAGTTCCCTAATATGTGCAGGAAAAAAGACGGGGGGGGGGAGGGGGCTCGCCGGCCAGCCATCAAAAGTACCAACAGTAATAACAACAATAATAGTATACAGTAAACGTTTGTAAAGGAATAAGAATAAAAAGAAAGAAAGAAAGAAGGGAAATAAAAAGAAAGAAAATATATATATAAAAATAAAAATAAAAATAAAATAAAATAAAATGAAAATAAAAGGATTCAAAACGCTTCCCTCCAATGCTTTATCCTAGTTGCTGCAATGTTGCATCTCGACCCAAAAACACAGCCGTTTGTAAAAAAAAAAAAAAAAGAAAAAAGAAAAACATGTTCCGGTCGAAACATGATGAACAGTTTTTGGCATATCTCCGTCGCTTTGGAGATTATTAGTAGTACATAATCGTGCTTTCGTTAGATCAGTCAACGAAAATGATCATCATCTCCCCTTTCTCTAATAAGATTCTTCTCTGTGTTTTTGTTTTTGTTCTTGGGGGTTTTTTTCTCTCTCTCTCTCTCTCTCTCTCTCTCTCTCTCTCTCTCTCTCTCTCTCTTTCTCTTTAATATATGCGTAATGAGTTGGATTTTGGGAACTTCAGTCCAACTTAGATCTTTAGGCGTCTCTGTTCCTTTCTCCTTCGTCGCTCTCTGCGTTCACGGTACTGTAAGGCGCGCTTGGCAGCTGTGAGACTTTTGTTTAGCATCGTGTGTGTACATTGTCGTCGGTAGTAAGTAGTATATATATATATATGGTGTGGAATCAAAAACTTACCCCAGTCTCGACACTTGCGCTTTGTTTCAGCGTCAACCCAAGAGTAATGAATGGCTCGCTCGGGATACCGCTGGGCTAGACCCAGTGGCTCCATGGGTCTGTCTTGGTTGTCTCTCTCCCGACACTTTATACTTATATGTTTCGGATCCATATCGTCATCGTTTTCAAAGATCAGCCAACCGTCTTCGTCCCAAAGAGGGATACGCTGATTCATGCGATAGTACCAAGCTTGAAGACCTTGAACAGTTCTTTCCGGCGTACGGCCAAACATGGCTGCAAAGTCTTGCTTGATGCGCTGCCATTTCAGTTTCCTGTCGTGCCAGGCATAGATAATAAAATCTCCTTCCTCCGTAGTGTATTTTTGATTGATGTGTCGGCCCTCACTATCTGGAGGTGGGCTGGGATAACCATCTAACCTTGATGGACAGAACTCGCTGCTAATGGCATAGTTAAGGTAAGGGGGGTCGTGAATTGAGAAAGCTAGCATTGATGGCAGTGGCTGAGGGAGGATGGAGCCACGACGGAGGCTGGGAAGAGGTGAAGGAGGTGTCCAGGGACGCGATGAGCCATACGACCGGGCGATTGCCTCCACACCCTGATCAAATTCTTCGAGACTAGGCAGTTTAACGGGAGGAGAATTGGTGTGTGAATTTAGACGAGCTAAACGAGGGATAGGAGAGCACTCCCGGGAGATACTTGGAGCTGTTGAAAAGGATCCTATTAGTGATGTTAGATATCTCTAGTGCCTCCACCAAGAAGGGGAGGGGTTTTTTATATATATATATATATATATATATAATAATGATAATGGTAATGATAATGATAACAAGAAATTAATAAGAAATGAAACACATACCCTCAAGTTTGACAATTGGGCTCCCTGAGGTTGAGTCAGGAGGGGTCTGTGGATGGAATAGAGATCTTGGAATGGAAGATAGGAAGTCCGTAGACAGTTTCCTAGGGAGGAAGCTTTCTCTATGCATCATGGTGTTGATACCCATCATGCTGGCTCTATTGGGCGAAGAGCTACGGATTTCCTGGACCTCTCGCGCGGTGAACATGTTCCAGACCGATTGTATTCACCTCTCGCGTAACGTTGTATAAGACAGCACAAATGGCGAGCTCCTGGACAACAACAAAACTCGAAGCTGGTTTGAACCGATCGAAACTGTGATTAAGACACAAATGGCTCAGTCTGGTAAGAGGGAGAGCAGAATATGTGCTAGAGAGAAATAACGAGGGTTAAGGATGATGGAACAAAGGGCAGACGAACACACATACACACACACACACACATACACACACATATACGACTTGCGTGAGAAGGGAAGGAGTGGATAGGTTTGAGGATATAACACTTGAGAGTCAACAGGAGGGGCACAGTCTTCTTGTACTCGCACTTTATCATTGAGCGTCGATACCCTACGGGATCAGGCTGGTTCTATGGCCAACTAATCACCATTTTTGCTTCTGCTATGGACAGTGCCTAGATCAATGGTGATAGGCTCCAAGGAGGGCAGTACAAAGCCGCTCAAGCCGCTACTACTGTCTCGATGCTGAGAGGGGAGGGTCTGTGTGTCAGCCCTCGCTCAACCCTACACAGGAGACAAGGTCCAACGGGGCATACCATGTCTGTTGGTATATGCCCGTTGGAGAGAGCCCCAGGTTACCAAGTGGATCATCGCAGAATCGATTTTTTTTTTAAAAAAAAAAAAAAAAAAAAAAACGGTACCTGCGGCTGTTTGAAAGGGCAGGGGACGAAAATTGGCACCTCCGGGGGCGCCTCCATCACAAGAGGTTGCTTTTGTCTCTCTGCCTGTGCTCTGCAGGGCGAGCCGCTTTGGGAGGTAAAACACACAAAAAAAGTGACTCGGAAAGTTGTTTCCCTGACCAAGACAGATCCGGCGTGGCAACATGAACCATAATGCACCCCCCCTAAGACAGGGCTAGTGCCGAAAGGCTGGGCTGGGGTGCTTGGAACTACCTAGTACTCCGTATTAGCCATGACAATAGATAGAGCGAGGGGAGAAGGGGGGGGGGGGGGGGATGATTTATACAAGAAAATAGCTCATCTGTGTTGGGGTAGATCGAGCGGAACAATCTTACCAGGCCAAGGTTATTCTTACGGTACCATGTGCCTAATCCGACGTGTATTTTTAGTTGTTAATCGCTTGAGTCTGCATGTATATCATGTTCTGGGGGGGGGGGGGAGGGATGATGTATACAAGATAATAGCTCATCTGTGTTCGGGTAGATCGAGCGGAACAATCTTACCAGGCCAAGGTTATTCTTACGGTACCATGTGCCTAATCCGACGTGTATTTTTAGTTGTTAATCGCTTGAGTCTGCATGTATATCATGTTCTTTAAAGCAAAAAGCGTATTAACAACTAGAAACTTGTCAAGAACGCATGGACATGTACATATCATCCTACACTGCAGATATACTAGACTATGAGAAATCAAGGAGGGGGCCTAAAGGCATTGAAGAAGGATCTTTCAATAGGACTGACTAAGTTTGATGCTGAGTATGTCTCCCTTAGTTGTGTTGGTTGGCAT
>JACBYL010000691.1:0-83413 GCA_015266385.1 Trichoderma oligosporum | reverse complement strand
TTTTTTTTTTTTTTTTTTTTTTTTTTTTTTTTTTCTTTTTTGTCCTCTCCCATTGTCATTGTTGTACCAACCTGCCCAAGAACGACTTTTCTCAATTCTTCCTTCTGCCACCCCCACCCTTCTCGGAGTTAAGCCCTTGCTAGATCCATGTTGCTGACCGTTGGCTTTCCAATGACAGCTTCACAGTCGACGAGATCCGTCAGTTGATGGACAAGCCCACAAATGTCCGAAACATGTCCGTCATTGCCCACGTCGACCACGGCAAGTCGACCCTGACCGACTCCCTGTTGGCCAAGGCTGGTATTATCTCCACTGCCAAGGCTGGTGATGCTCGAGCAACAGATACCCGTGCCGACGAGCAGGAGCGTGGTATTACTATCAAGTCCACTGCCATCTCCCTGTATGGCCAGCTCGAGGATGAGGAGGACATCAAGGATATCGCCGGCCAAAAGACCGACGGTCGGGATTTCTTGATCAACCTGATTGATTCCCCAGGCCACGTTGATTTCTCATCTGAAGTCACTGCTGCCCTCCGTGTCACTGATGGTGCTCTCGTCGTCGTCGACACCGTCGAGGGTGTCTGTGTCCAGACCGAGACCGTGCTTCGACAGGCTCTTGGTGAACGTATCAAGCCCGTCATCATCATCAACAAGGTTGACCGTGCTCTCCTCGAGCTTCAGGTCTCCAAGGAGGATCTGTACCAGTCCTTCTCTCGTACCATTGAATCCGTCAACGTCATCATTTCCACCTACCTCGACAAGTCCCTCGGCGACCTCCAGGTTTACCCTTACAAGGGCACTGTCGCTTTCGGTTCCGGTCTGCACGGCTGGGCTTTCACTGTCCGCCAGTTTGCTGTCCGATACGCCAAGAAGTTTGGTGTTGACAAGAACAAGATGATGGAGCGTCTCTGGGGCGACAACTTCTTCAACCCCCACACCAAGAAGTGGACCAAGACTTCTACTTACGAGGGTAAGCCCTTGGAGCGTGCCTTCAACCAGTTCATCCTGGACCCCATCTTCAAGATCTTTGCTGCTGTCATGAACTTCAAGAAGGAGGAGATCGCCACTCTGCTTGAGAAGCTTAACCTCAAGCTCAGCACCGATGACAAGCAGAAGGAGGGCAAGCAGCTCCTCAAGGCCATCATGCGAACCTTTTTGCCCGCTGCCGACTCTCTGTTGGAGATGATGATCCTCCACCTTCCTTCCCCTGTCACTGCTCAGAGGTATCGTGTTGAGACTCTGTACGAGGGTCCCATGGACGACGAGGCTGCCATTGGTATCCGTGATTGCGACCCCAAGGGTCCTCTCATGCTTTACGTCTCCAAGATGGTGCCCACTTCCGACAAGGGTCGATTCTACGCTTTCGGTCGTGTCTTCTCTGGTGTTGTCCGTTCCGGTCTCAAGGTCCGCATCCAGGGCCCCAACTACACCCCCGGCAAGAAGGAGGACCTTTTCGTCAAAGCCATCCAGCGAACCGTTCTCATGATGGGTGGCAAAGTCGAGCCCATTGATGACATGCCTGCCGGTAACATTGTCGGCCTGGTCGGTATTGACCAGTTCTTGCTCAAGTCCGGTACCCTGACCACCAGCGAGTCCGCACACAACCTCAAGGTCATGAAGTTCTCCGTTTCTCCCGTCGTCCAGCGTTCCGTACAGGTCAAGAACGCCCAGGACCTGCCCAAGCTGGTCGAAGGTCTTAAGCGTCTCTCCAAGTCTGACCCTTGCGTTTTGACTATGACTTCTGAGTCTGGTGAGCACATTGTTGCCGGTGCCGGTGAGCTGCATCTTGAGATCTGCTTGAACGATCTCGAGAACGACCACGCTGGTGTTCCTTTGATCATCTCCGACCCTGTCGTCCAGTACCGTGAGACCGTCCAGGGCAAGTCTAGCATTACTGCTTTGTCCAAGTCCCCCAACAAGCACAACCGTCTTTACATGGTTGCTGAGCCCATTGAGGAGGAGCTGTCACTTGCCATTGAGAACGGCAAGGTCAGTGCCCGAGACGATTTCAAGGCTCGTGCTCGTGTCTTGGCTGATGACTTTGGCTGGGATGTCACCGATGCCCGAAAGATCTGGACTTTTGGTCCCGATGGCACTGGTGCCAACTTGCTGATTGACCAGACCAAGGCTGTTCAGTACCTCAACGAAATCAAGGACTCTGTCGTCTCCGGTTTCCAGTGGGCTTCGCGTGAAGGTCCTGTTGCTGAGGAGCCCATGCGCTCCATTCGCTTCAACATCCTTGATGTTACTCTGCACGCTGATGCTATCCACCGTGGTGGTGGCCAGATCATTCCCACTGCTCGTCGTGTCCTGTACGCCGCTGCTTTGCTGGCTGAGCCTGCTCTTCTCGAGCCTGTCTACCTGGTCGAGATTCAAGTCCCCGAGCAGGCCATGGGTGGTGTCTACGGTGTCCTGACCCGCAGACGTGGTCACGTCTTCAACGAAGAGCAGCGCCCCGGAACTCCTCTCTTCAACATCAAGGCTTACCTGCCCGTCCTCGAGTCTTTCGGTTTCAACGGCGACCTGCGTCAAGCCACCTCTGGCCAGGCCTTCCCTCAGTCTGTCTTCGACCACTGGCAGGTCTTGCCTGGTGGCTCTCCTTTGGACAACACCAGCAAGGTTGGTGCCATCGTTACGGACATGCGTAAGCGCAAGGGTATCAAGGTTGAAGTTCCCGGTGTTGAGAACGTAAGTATTGGATCAACTCTCTTTATCCCTTGTTTAGATATGATGCTAATCCATTTTCTTTCCAGTACTATGACAAGCTGTAAACGGCTCCCTCTTATGCAAATAGAACCGCGCTTCGTGCCAAAATGGGCACACTATATCAACCGGCTGTTACCGAAAACTGAGCGCCACTGCTCCAATCCTAGAGGGCTAATCGCCCCGTTGATCTGAGGAGAGTAGGGTTACGGTTGAATGACAAGAAAAAAAAAACCAACTTGCTAAAGAAGACCAAAAAAAAAAAGGAAAGGGAATATGTATGAATGCTAGGTTGAGGCCATAATTAAGGGATGCTTCGCGTAGCAGCTTTTCATGCATATATTTATGCCAGATGGAGTCGAATGAATGAAATTTATGAGATTTTAAGACAGATGTGTATGCGTCGTATTGGTGACATTGTTAGGTGCCTGTCTCATGTATCTTGTTTCTTATAGGTGACTACCCGTTAACAGAATGAAGCTGGAGAACTAGACTGCCTATTACTATGATGTATGAGCTACTCGCTAATATTAAAAGTGCTCTATGTAGCCGCGTACATACTATAATGAGCAGTGTAGTTCTTCATAGAGAAGAACTTTAAGGCCAGCAAAAGTATTCAAGGTAGAAGTATTTTGTAGTTGTAATACAGAGTAAGGTACACCTACCAGTACCCACCTGTAGGTAGTTACATACCCCCAAATTCTCTCAGCTCGGGTCATCAGTACGGAGTACATTAGACAGTTTTAGAACAGCTCTTTAACAAAATAAATGACATGCCATTGGTAGTTGTTAACATTACCTATACCTTACCTACTTACCTCTATTGATACTATATATTTTATAATTGGTACTTGGCTCTATAGGTACAAAGAACTTTATAGCAGGTATAGAGTACTCCGTACTCCGTACTACCTCAATGATTACGGTTTTGCAGGCGTCAAGCCCCACTTAAAAGCCGCTGATCGGTACCTTCCCTCGGCCGTCATCAGGCGCAGCCTTGCAACTTTATAGCCTCCGGCGCCAAACCAACGTGACAAAATCTCGTTCCTTCAACCTCTTTCTCTCAGCCTTGAGACATAAAAAGCAAAGGAAAAAAGGGCTTCTCGGCAGATGCTTCTTTGGCTCAAAAGGCATATCGTCCAATTACTCATCTATGACATTATTAATGATTTATTGAGTCCTACCAAAATTTTCTGGAATTCTTTTCTTCCCGAAACAGAGCCATGCTGTTCCCAGAAGAGGATGCATTGCTGTTGAAGACATGGATTGTCAAACGCATCGAGAACACGTTTGTCTGCCTGTAGCCGGAGATGCGCATCGCTCCACACGTATATTTGTATTTTAATGCTGACTTTTTTTTTTCTCTTTTTTTTTTTACTCCTTTACAGATCAGATGCCGATTCTGATGTGCTTGCTGATTATGTTATTGCTTTGCTGAAACACGATGGCGACGCTGAATCGGTGCGGCAGCTATGTGAAGCTGAGATTCCCGACTTTTTGACTGAAGGTTCGTCTGAAAATGTTTTTTTACTGAATGCGACGGTTGCAAATAGGGCAGTGGAAAGCGGGGGGGACAGCTTGCTGACTTGTTTTGACCCCTTTGTTTCTTCGGAACTGCAGAACCAAAGGCTTTCCTAGATGATGTCTTCCAGGCGATCGCGTACAAATCTTATCGACCGGGTGCTCCGCCGCCACCGAAATCTGTCGCCAGTAGTGCCATTGGCGCTGCAGCTCCTCCTGTTTCTCTCCCACATGCACAGAGCGGTGTACCACAGCTAGCTGCTTCGAGGAAACGAGGGTTACAAGAACACTTGGAACATGGGGGACAGACCGAATATGGCAGGGGCTACAAGCAGGCGAGGCGAGGCACGAACTCTGGGAGGATGGACGACTCGGCGAATGGCGGCCAACAGGGAGGCTACGTCTCTGTGGACTCAATGCCAGGAATGAAGCATTTTGATCCCAAAAATGCCCTTGAAGCTATCATGCAGATGCAAGTAATGGGCATTCCATACCCAACTATGCCTGACTTCGCGGTGCAGGCATCTCCAGTTGGTGGTGGAAGAAACCAGCAACGACGGAGAGGACGTTGTCGAGATTTTGACACAAAGGGATATTGTTCTCGAGGTAACCAGTGCATGTACGACCATGGGAACTCTTCTATGTATGTTCCAGCTCTGCTTTCTCAAATCGAAGGTATGTATTGCAAGATTCACTCCTATATTTTGCTGTAATTGGCGAGATGATGTTCAGCTCCAAGGCGCCAGACCAAAATTAGACACGGTTGAGACTGACTCATTTTTTTTATTTTTTTTTATAGAATATGACCCAAACAACGCTGTTCTTGGTATATCACCACTCTCTGCGAACCCTTACCCATTTCCTACTGAAATGGGCCGTGGTAGAGGTCGCGGCGGTCGCGGGGGCCGTGGCGGAAAGAAAGGGGGTGCTCGTGCCCCTTTCTCGGCTGAAGGTCCGGTCCACGATCGGTCCAAGAGCACCATCGTGGTGGAGAACATCCCCGAGGAAAATTTCAATGAAGAAGGGGTCCGCAGCTTTTTTTCACAGTTTGGCGATGTTGTTGAGGTTTCCATGCAGCCATACAAGCACCTAGCAATCGTAAAATATGACAAGTGGGCGTCGGCAAATGCAGCATATCGGTCGCCAAAAGTCATATTCGACAACCGATTTGTCAAGGTATTTTGGTACAAAGACGAGGGCGCTACACTGCCACCTTCAGCATCAACGAATGAAGGCAGTGGGTCAAAGATCAATGGCGATGAACAAGCATCTGCAGAGCCCGAGGCTGAAATCGACATGGAAGAGTTTCAGCAGAGGCAAGAAGAAGCACAAAAGCAATATCAGGAAAGGGAAGCTAAACGGACAGATCTGGAACGGCAGCGTCAAGAGTTGGAGAAACAGCAGCAGCAACTATTGGCAAAGCACAGGGAAGAAAGCGAGAGGCTGAAAGCAAAACTAGCGGAGAAGAGTGGTGCGACAACAGATGCCAAGGCTGGTGCGTCTTCATCGACAGATATCCTACGTGCACAGTTGGCAGCGTTGGAACAGGAGGCGATGATCCTGGGTATTGACCCCGACGCGGAAGATGGGAGCGGTTATAACTCACGAGGACGGGGCCGTGGACGAGGTGGACGAGGTTTGGCGCCCAGGGGCCGCGGCTCGTTCAGAGGTCAAGCCGGAAGGCACGCTGCCTACGCGCAGTATTCACTGGATAATCGGCCAAAGAAGCTTGGCGTCACAGGCGTGGATTTTACTCCTGCAGACAAAGATGAAGCGCTTCGACATTTCCTCTTGGTAAGTATCTTTGTTAAATAAAATCCCCCCCGAGCTCGAAACCCCTCCACTTCTCCTTCTCTTGAGAGGTTTGGAATGAAGATTCTCCTTGCTAACTAACTGCTTCTCTTTTTCGTTCCCCCCCCTTGTTACAGAATCTGGGCGAATTCGAATCCGTTGAAACTACCCCTTCTGTTACATATGTATCTTTCCAAGATCGCAAAACAGCGGAAAAATTCTACTTTAGCCTACACGGCAAGGAACTTCCCGGCATCTCTGGCACACTCGATCTTTCTTGGATCAACACCCCCTTACCACCCGTCGGATCCGAATCCTCCAAAAAGAACGAGGATCTTGGTGACGGGGATGCTATGGCTGGCATGAATGACCATGATGGAGACGCTGGTCCTAGTTCGCCAGGGGAGCATGTGCAAGAGCAGCGGCAGGTTGATATGGATTATGAGGTTGCTGATGAGGATGGTTGGGCTGAATAAGGATGGAATGATTGGAGAAAGGGAGAGATGAGGGAGAGGGAGAGAGTATTTATTAGTGAGCTCGGGATGCGATGATGGAATCGACGCGAGAAACACCCATAAATGACAAATAGAGGCTTCAATGTAGGATTTAATGGAACCAGGATCACATACGAATTACAGAAGCAAATACATACCACAGGATGTAAGTAGATTTTTATAACAAAGATGATACAGTAGTCCTCTTGGCTGGAGATTTTCTTAATCGTCACTGTTGTGTATAAATAAATCAGGGGATCATCAATTGATTGAATGTCATGTGCTTGTTTGAATACACTGGTAAATTGGGACCGAAAAAGAAAGGCGATCCATGAAATGTGTCTTGTCATTCCATGTTTCAGTATATTGCATTCATATCCAGGTCATCCTACACAAGTAGTAGACATGCCCTATCATGACTATTCAACCAAAAAATTTTTTTCTTCATATTTCATTCCGCATATCTAATGCGTCTTCTCCTTCAGTCTCTCGCAATGCTCATCTCTTCTGCTCACCTCTCTATCTGCACTCATAAAAAAAAACCATAAACCAATGTCCGCAGGCGGGGGGTATCGTTGAGATATAATATATGCAATTCCAAAGTAGAACCGGGCTCCATGCCATTTTTTGCGATTTTTAAACCAGCAATGCCCAGTGGATCGAATTCGATCGTAAACCCATATCGTTCCGTCCCGTTGCGCCCACCGCCCCGGGAATTCACCTTCTGATAATGCTTTCAGTGTAACTTTTTGTTGAAAAAGGACACCGACTCCGCCTCTGCGCTAAACGCCGCTTTTGTGATCTACGCCAAAATAGGGAAAGAAAAGACAATAGGAAAGAAAAGAACAACATCAAAAAAAGTAGGAGGCAGCTAATATGATACCTTAGTTGCAACGAAGAAAGTTATAACCAAGAAAATAGGTCAATTTGTCAAGGCCTACACTTCCTGAAAGAAGTGCGGCAGAACTAATCCGTGCCAGTGGCAGGAACGGTTAGATCCTTAACCTCGAGGTCCTGGAGAAATTCAAAGATAGTGCTGTTTTCGCGGAAGTCATTATTCACTGTACAAAAGAGTTCTTCAGTTAGCTTTCTGTGATACATACTTCAAAAAAAAAACTGGAAGGAAAAAAAGTCAAGAAACTCACCGAGATTAACGAGATACCACTCATTCATGATTCCCTCGAGAAGTGTTCGGCTAGGTGTGTTGGTATCGAAGCAATGGGCCCAGTCGATGCCCAATCGGAAAGCCTCGTCTCTCCAGGCTAGGAAACTGATGGATTCAACAATTGTAGGTTGCACAATCTCCTTGCCTGGAAAAACACCCCAGGTGACGGCGTTGGGGCCGTCTGAGGGTGCATTGGACTTCAGTTCACCATCTTTGGTCACAGCGTAATAGGTCAAATTGGGATGGTCATCAAGACGGCTAATCATCTCGTTTAAAACGCTAGGAGGTACCAGCAATTCTAGGTAAGCCTTTTGATAGACATAGCCGTTTGAAGGTCCCCAGCCATGGACTGGATGGCTGGATTTGGCACCATCAACGGCAGGCTGTGAATTGATGGTCAGAAGACCCCGCTTGTTGAGGGCAACAAGCTGGTCAATGATAGGGTCGGCTTCAGCAGCAAGGGGTGCTTCACTCCATGGCAGGGTTTCAATTTTCTTCTCCAGATACCGGACGAAGATATTCGTTATATCCTGAATCGATTTGGGCTCGCCCCACTTTTTGCGGTTTGCTTCGTTGGTACCGGTTAAGCCAATACCGTAGGCATCCAGCTCTCCAAAAGCGGGAGAGCGGGAGTCACCCCATCGGCCGTTGGGGAATTCATCCCAGTCCTGAGTGCGAAGAACATACGACCTGTTGCGGTTGCGCCAGAAAATGGGACGCACATCTTCCTCGCGCCGGCCCAAGGCTTTGGACTGCTTCCAAGGAAGCGCCTGCTTAAGAGGACGATCTGCCGAAGGGGTCCAGTTGAGCTCATCCAGGACCATGCGAGTTGCCTGAGCAAGGTTCATAGTGTAGAAGTGAAGATGGTGAATACCATTAGCAAGGAGTTTCTTGCACAAATTGGCAACGAGCGTCTTGCCAATTTCACGCACAGCCACATCATCGTTTTTAACTGGTTCGAGTACGGCCAGCCACTCCTGGGGGATCTTGCATTGAAGATGATTGGCACGGCGAAGGAAGCTAGCGTAAGTAGCAATAGGCATAATTCCAGGTAGGATAGGGATGGTGATGCCTCGTTCGCGGACCTTGCCGACCCATCGAATAAAGTTGTCTGCATCGTAAAACATCTGAGTCACGATAAAACCAGCTCCCATATCCACCTTCTCTTTGAGATGATCAAGTAGTGATTCTTCATCCTTGTTGTCGTCACAACCCTCAGGATAACCAGCAACACCAATATCAAAGTGGTCACCGTACGTATCGCGAATGTGCTTGACAAGATCGCGAGCGTACCGGAAATTTCCATCGGTTGCAGTCCAAGACTCTTGATCACGGGGAGGATCGCCACGGAGGGCGAGAATATTAGTGCATCCAGCTTTGTACGCCTTCTGTAGGGCATCATTGACCTTCTCAAGGCCCATATCAGTACAGGTAAGGTGCATGCAGGTCTCCAGGCCGTAGACAGCCTGGGCCTGGACAACCATCTCACAGGTCAATTCTGCAATACGACCGCCAGCCCCCCATGTGATGTCAATAAACTTGGGACCAAAGTTGTACATGCGGTCCATACGATCGTAAAGATTCTGAACACCCTGGGCCGTTTTAGGCGGGAAGTACTCGAAAGAGAAGGACGGAGCCTTCGATTTCTCCGTATCGGAAAGGAGGCTTTTGATATGCATACTGGGCGAGCAAGAGGCGGTTTATGCGAAGGAATTCAACAGGAAAGAGAAGAATGCGACAAGGCAATTGACGATATGGCGTGCAAAAGAGTTAATTTCAACCGCCCATGCGCAAATGCTTTGCTGTTTATTAGAAACGAAAAAAGTCAGCGAGAACACAACAGGTAGAAGAAAAGCATTGCCCCATTAGTTAGTACAATGGCAACTCACCTCGGACAGAGGAGAATTGACCAAAAAATAATTGCGAATAGTAAGTAGTGTGGAGTAGGAATCCGAAATGAAGAGATGAACCAGGTTTTTGCGCAAGCTTTTGAGAAACAATATAACGGAAGAAACGCAGCTTCTAGAGAGCACAATCGAACAGATAATCAACCTTGAACGTCGCAACGATCGTTGGCAAGCCGAATCGAATACAATAACTACCTCCGACAGCCCGCCGAATGTGGATCGCAAATCTGCCGAGATTCAACTCGATCAACTCACTCAAGACAGTTCTGCTAAAAGGAAGAAGGAAGAATGACGAAATGAAAGTGGAAAAGAGGAGAAATGAAGAGAGAGGTAGAAAGTTGCTAATTCATATAGCAAAGGGGAGAGAGACGTACGAATAAAGAGGGGGAGGGAGGAGAGAAAAAAAAAGAGGAACAATTAGAAGTGAGAAGCGTCCATTAGAAAGAAAAATGGCCGAAATTTGTTCGCCCAGACAATGAATGACAGATGCGAGGTGACTTTTTGGCTCCGAATTAAGGAGGGGCTGTGATTGGGCCAATTGCTGCCAACCATCTGTCTCGGACAAGTACTCGATACTTTTTATTCAATATTATTCCTTACCAATCTATGACTAGCACTCAGCGTATTCATGTACTAGTTCTATTTGAGGGGAGCTACCTAAGGTAGTAGTAGGTACTTAGAGAAAAGCCCCGCTTGCGTGGAAGAGGATCCAATCCATTTTAACTCCGTTTCCAATGGCAATCAAGGAAGCCACAGGGCTGTTGTTGCTGTGATCTAAATGCCTGGATTCCTTACAGAGAAGGAGCCTGTTTGCCAGTTCCTACCAGAAGGCCAGCAATCATGTACACATACCTGTACCTGTACTTGGTACTCCGTACTCTACTAGGTATCCCTTACGGATTGCGAACGCGGATACGAAACACAGAATATAAGAGCTATACGTGATAAGTATTGAGATACATCAAGCTGAATGGATAAGACGTCTCTCCGTCTCCTACATACAGAGGTACTGTACCTACCTCGTATCGAGTACTCTGTACTTGATACATCAAATGCATTTCTGATGACCATCCATGACAATCAATGCAGATGACGCTTATTCGGTATAAATGCCTTGTTTCGTCTACGTGCTAAGGGCAAACATTCGAGCTTCATGATAATGAATACTTTTGCACGGGAAATATATTAGCAAACTGCTGCCTCCTACTCCGTATATCTTTAGCAAACAATACTCGTGACAACCAGACCCAAGTATGATTACGTGATTTGCCATAGCAAACGTGGGTGAGATGTTTAACGATACAGCAAACTCCTCCCCCGCACGCCGCACCTGTCATCTTAGTGCTAAGTACTCCGTACTTGTGCCTAATCTCCAGTCCCACTAATTAATCAGGTAGGTGCCCTGTATTTAAACGCACCGTACG
This sequence comes from Trichoderma oligosporum, assembly GCA_015266385.1. Lineage (NCBI taxonomy): Eukaryota > Fungi > Ascomycota > Sordariomycetes > Hypocreales > Hypocreaceae > Trichoderma > Trichoderma oligosporum. The sequence goes on along the minus strand of JACBYL010000691.1, from coordinate 72,409 downwards.
GAAGTACTCAGTACTCCATACTCCAAAGAGCCACCATTAATAGGATCTATAAGGAGGTTCATGTAGCTTCAACCTGCAACCTGCCGTGATCTAGTAAAATCTGAATCAAATCGACGGCTACTACTAGGCCTATGAAGCGGCTGTTTCCTTCACCGCTATATTCTGCAACACGGAAAATAGATACTAAATGACATCACAAACAGTGTGCTTCTAATACCAGAGACCGTAATCATATCGCTCCCTTCGGGCTCAACAAATCCTCCTTCTCTCGGTGCATTCATTACTAGACACGTCTCAGCCGACACTAGAGTTAATGACAAACATTCGGCATGATTTTTTCGTAAGATACGCATCAGCCATCAATCCTATTAGCGACAAACATGGCAAATGTACTCCGACGTACTCGCTCATCCTGTCCCCGAGATCCCAGTCATAAGCAAGCAACTCCAAAATTCACCGATCGGAGGATCCCATCACTATTAGATGGATGTAGACTCTGAAGAGGCGGTTACCCGATAGATGATACAATTACAACAATTCTCCAAGCTGTTCACCCTCTGAACCAATTTTGTCTAATCTTGTAGTTTCAGATCCAATTTACTATTGGTGATTGGTTCATGTTGCGCATCCAACTCCATGCGAACCTGCAAGCCAACATCACACTATACATAACTCAGTCAGGACTCCCACCACGCTATGAGGTATATTAATTTTTTAAATATAAATAAATTAAGAAACAAAAACCCTTGCATTTAAGAATCTGCAAGAACACCATGACTACACAAAAAGCCCTACACTGGCCAACCATTGGCGGCGTTGCTCTCTTCTTTTCCCCTCAGTTTCATGCAGCGTGAGGTGTTGTTCACCCTACATACTCATACCACACAACCTCAATTTTGTACTCTTGGAGCTTGTACCAGGAAAAGAAAAATACATTCGGCGTTAAGAGCACACTCTAAATAAAAGGCACCTTCGACTATGGTGTTCCCTTAATGCCGGTTGCGGCTCCTCTCAACCGGCGCCAATGGTTGCTATTCTCAACAACATCACGATCAAAGAGAAATAATCATCATTGTTCGATTAGCACTTGGCTCACCTCCCAGCTAGCTGAATCATATCGTAGATCCACACTCCATATAAATTATCCTACTATACACAAAGTTGACCAGGGCAAGCGGCTAGTCGCATTTGGGGCCGCAGCGAACTGAAATATTTAAAAAAAATCTCCTTATCACGAGCCCCAGTCCTTGGCAAAAATTCCAACAGAGAGGAGAGTGGAACCAAAAGCTGAAAGGACATGGGCTTCCAGGCGGTTGGAAGCTAATCGCTTGGCGTGGCTATTCCTTTTGTGAGTTGGAGATGTCAGCCTCTCTAGAATCCACATCTGCTTCATGCAGGTAATGCGAAGCAATAACAGCAGCTACAACTACAACAAAGCAAGGAGACGTTTACGGTGTCGTATTAAGGATCGATCACATAAGGGGTTTTGACTTTTGAGCATAACAATCGAGGAGCTTTGTACGCTATATCAGCAGTGCCTAGACGTTTGAGTGTGGCCAATTCTTTAGAATGGGTTTACTCATTGCACTGTTGACATTAAACGTCAACTTTCTCATCAATTACAGCAAGTGGGAGTTAGAATCGAATATTCATCAAGTCGACTAATAAGTATCAACAAAGTAATATTTTTATATACAGGCTTTCAGCTATTTAAGCTTCAGCTCGTGGTAATAAGCTATATACACCATCCCGAGAACCTTTTTTACAGACTCGAGGACGGTATGTCTCCAACATCACCTTCCATCTTCTCAGCACACTTGCTGTTGGAGCAGAAAAAGTCATCAGAGCAGTCATTATCAGTGCTGTAAGCAGCACCATTGCAGTGAACTGGCCAAGCACAAATTTAGCTGCCGCCACAGATCTTGTTGACACAACCGAAGGGATCAACGCAGTCATCGTCAGTCTTGCAAGTGTCTCCTTTGCAGTGGCCGGGCCAAGAGCAGGAAGTGGGAGGAGGAGGAGGAGGAGGAGGAGGAGTACTGCCACCACCACCACCAGTGGAGCTTCCAAGGCCTTGCACGAGCTTGTCTCCCATTGCTTTAATGCTAGCCTCAAAGTCGTTGACATTGCCGGCATTCCACTTAGCACCAGTCTTGCCTGGCACGGTGCCACTGCCGGTGAAGCCGAGATATAGCACATCCTTGGGACCATGGCCGTTATCACCAGTGAGATGGTCATTGGGGAAACACAACTGAGCAAGTGCAAGTGATGCCTCGCCTGTAGTTGGCTCCGTGTTGGTATCACCCCAGACGCCATACCACTAAGATGGAAAGAAAAAAATGTAAGCCCGATATACTTTCAACATGTCGATGATGAATTATAGAAAGAATTTAGAAGCATTAAACTTACTACTTGGTTATTGCACACAATTGCCATTACACTCAAGGGTTGTATGTGTGCTGCCGCATTGAAGAATGGCGGCTCGTTAAAGACGACGTATGGGTGAATGTTGGCGTTTAAATCCGAAATGCCGTATGTCCTTACGGTATCCATAAAGGCCGTCTCTCCAAATCCACTTGGATCATTGGAGCAAGCACCAGCCTTATCATTGGCGCCATCACAATCGACATCCATATTGTCATAGTTTCCATTACTTCCCTTGAGGAATATGGCACCTGGAATATCGCCGCAGAAGACAGCCCCGGAGGAAGAGGTTCCGGAGAGTGGTTTAGAGCAAGTGCCAGCCTAAAAGAGCAAAAGATTAGCTATGGCTACTAATTAATAGTATAGTTGAAAGAATGGAATGGCTGACCTTGTGGGCATTATAGATAGCTTGGAGATTGGCAGGGATAGAGTAGGCCAGAGAGCCAGACCCGGCAGCAAGAATTGTGAAGAGAGTTCGAGAATGCATGTTGGATGAGATGGTTGCACCAAAAAGCTTGTAATAGCGGATAGTGTGTGGGTAACTTCAAACAATTTGGGGTGAATTCAAGAAGCTATATATATAGAGATTTATTTTTTTTACTATTTCTATTATATACAATGTATGTACGGAGTATAGAACAGTCAGATAATTAGGGGGTTTCTTTAAATACGAACATGCAAGGGTTGCGTGTTCATACGACTCAGTAAAGAATGATCACTCCAGGTTCTTCCTGGTAGTTTGTATTCTAATTCACCGAAGTAAGCTTAAACAAGAAGGTTGGAAGCCATCTCTAAATTAATTGGTGGGCCTCAGAAACAGCGAACTCCCCGTCTCATCCGCCTTTGGGGAAAAGCACCAAACAACGTCATCCATGAGCATTGGACCGATATCTGATGGTCTCCCGATTAGGCAATTGAAGCTGCAAATAGAAGGTCGAAAGCCAACCGTTATCACTAGCAAAAAAAAATACCCACCAATAAACTAGAATCATGTAATTGAGAATCAAAATAAATACGAGCTTTGCCAATTACTTTATGAGACTCCAGAATAGCATTTGTTGATGAATTATTTATCATGCTGTAGTAGGTAGCTACTAGTAACATACATATGCAGAAACGACTGGCTCTCGTACTAGGATTAGTTAGCTAGAGGGTAGTCTAGGAGGCTGCTAATTATTAAAGGCGTTTCATCTAGCAAGGAGGGGAAAACACCAGGTTATATATATAAAACAGAACTGGACGGGGTGCTAATTGAGCCAATAGAGTGAAAAGATTCATCAGTTATCCGCTCCATTATAACGGCGTTCAACAGACATCCTGTTTATAATTAAATGCCCACTTTTAAGGTAAACATCTAAAACATTTCTCCTTTCTTTAGGCTTGGTAGATGGACAGTATTGTTAATATTAATACTGTATCTCTAAGGGATCCGGAATCTAACTAGCTGATAGCTAGCAATGCAACCTGTTCCCTTTGTGGAATTTCGCAAACAACATCGGGTACCCACCTTATTATAGTAAGGAATAGGAGTACTTCGGCACGTCGGCGAGTAAAATCTTGTAAGAGAGGACCTAGTCAATAGCAGTGTACGAGTATAGTAACTCCTAAGTTAGGCGTCATAGTCAGACAAACCAGTTTCCAACTTTAGCTAGCCACATATATTTGATTTGATCATTAATCTAATACCTAGTAGTTTGTTGGATTTGACAAGCCTTTTTTTTCCCCGTCGAAGCGCTCAGGGCTGCGGAGGGACTTGGTTCGGATCAATGAGGTTTGTTAAAGAAGCCGCCAATCAATACAGATTTGGACTAGGTTTAGATGATCGGTCCAAGTAAAAGGGCCGGTTTCAAGTGAGGGAATAGGGGGGGAATAATTAAGGGAGAAGTGTGTGACTTAGTATGTATAACGCGAGAGATGAGATATTAGAAGTAGGGCTTCCAGAAAACAAAAGAAGTAAATCTTGATAAAGATGCAGATGAAATAAGATTGAAAGACATCAATGTTGGTCATCGGTCTTGGAGCAGAAACAGTAGCTATTACTTGGTGAAGATCAAACGTTTCTTTTATATACCTCTTAGACATACCAGGACATGAAATCTAAATAAAGATACACACAGTAAGATTATATACTAGATTTATCCTTTATTATTCTCTATTCTTAATAGAGATGTTTGGGGCAGTTTATTTGATTGTCACCGGGCTAAGCTATTTCCCCCGCATTCATCGTGGAGGCTTTTGAGGCTTTTGAGGCTTTCATTAGCTTCGCTTTTAAATACAGCCGAAAGAAAGAAACTAGGCGGGTTTTCCAATATACATTTAACCTCTTTATAGCTCTGCTTACTAGGCAAAAGTCAAGATGGTTAAGTAAGTCAAAAGGGGCGCTATGGAACATTTCTAGAATCCCCTCCCAAGTTTCTAATTTCATCGCCAATTCTCCATCCTTCCCTACAATTATAGGGTCGGGCCAGTCTGAAACACCTTGAAGATGGCTTGACAATATATCACCAAGACTTCTAATTCTGCTGATACTTTACAGGTCATGCGGCTTTATATCGACCTTCCATTGACTTTTCAAGTAAACTCGGATATCAGAATATAAAACGCAACAAGACTGCATGTTCCTTCTCGGATCTTTCACCCAAGCGTTACATCCATGAGATCTCCGATCTAAGAGGTTGAAAAAGACTACTTAAACATTTGCGGTAACACAACATCTGTAGTAGAAGCACTTTATCATGTACATTCAGCGTTACCATCTTCACGATTCCAACAAATAATCAAAAGGCCAGATGGGGAAATTCTTGTCTACTAGCAATGGAGCCATGATTTACACAGGCAATCCAACAATTAGCCAACCCCTCCGGATAAATGGCAACATCAATATCAACAATTGCTAATAACACGTTGTAATTACCAGTGGGAAAAAAAAACAAAGATGATAAATAGCCTCTATACTCATCCTTTGGATATTCTTCTCATGTAGTTGGATTCTACTTGTTGTGTTGATGGCCTCTCTGTCTCTTACTTGCACAAATGAAACTCTCAACATGTCTCTGTACTGCGGTCCTGGCAGCCGTGAGCCGCGCTGCGACAGATCAGCCATTGTACAAGAACCCTCATGCTTCCATTGATGATAGAGTATCAGATCTACTCAGGCGCATGACCATCCAGGAAAAGATGGCTCAATTGATTCAAGGCGACATGTCCAACTATCTTGACCTCACTAATGAAACATTCAACAAAACAGGTCTCGAGTGGAACATGGAGTACCGAGCCAACTCGGTTTGGACTGGTTATTATACCAACATGACAACAGTAAAGAAGGCTGCTGAGTTGGCACAGAATTACCTGGCCAAAGAAACCAAGTTAGGTCAGATTGGATATGCGAACTTTTTTTTTCTTTTTCTTTTTTGATTAACCTCCATTTTGACACACTTTAGGCATTCCGGCCTTTATTCAGAGTGAGGGCCTTCATGGATTCTTGGCGCTGAATGCCACCATTTTCAATTCCCCCATTGGCATGGGGTGCTCATTCAACCCTGAGCTAGTCGAGAAGATGGCAAGGGCCATTGCGACGGAAAGTCGAGCCCTCGGAGTGAATCAACTATTCGCGCCACTGGCCGATCTTGCTCGAGAGTTGAGATACGGCCGAGTGGAGGAATGTTTCAGCGAGGATCCCTATCTGTTTGTCTTTCTATCTATGTATGATAATCATGTCAGCCAGGCACCTAACAATCTTTGTAAAAGGACAGGGGAGATGGCATACAGCTTTGCTAAAGGACTTCAGGAAGAAGGCGTCTCAGCAACAATCAAGCATTTTGTATGTCAAACAAACCCGCTCAAACAACTAGCTTTCACACTGCTAATACTTTCTTTTCCTTCTTAACAAGGCTGCTTTTGCATCACCAGAGCAGGGAATAAACACTTCTCCGGTACATGGAGGTGAACGCGAATTGAGATCCCTCTATCTTCCACCATTTAAGAGAGCTATTATCGACAGCGGTGCTACTTCTATCATGTCGTCTTATAATTCATACGATGGGATTCCCGTGGTTTCTAACTCACATCTTCTTACCGACATCCTTCGTGGAGAATGGGGCTATGAATACTTCGTCACCTCGGATGCTGGTGGCACTGCTCGTCTCGCCAACGCATTTTATGTCTGCGAAATTGAAGATAACGAGTGTATCACTCTTGAGGTATGTGGATATAACTCCTTTCTTTCTCTCTTTTCCTTTCTCTTCTTTCTCACACGAAAAGCTAAACTCATCAAGGCTCTACCTGCTGGCAACGACGTCGAGATGGGCGGTGGATATTACAGCTTCCAGTCTATCCCTGACCTCGTTGCATCTAACAAGCTGAGCGACCAAGTGTTGGATACCGCTGTTTCCCGTGTGCTCCGCTCAAAATTTGCCCTGGGACTTTTTGAGAATCCCTTTACCGGTGTTTCTGACGACGACATATTTGATTTCATCAACACCAAAGAACATAAGAATATAGCCCGTGAACTTGATTCAGAGAGCATCGTGCTTCTTGAGAACCACGAAAATATTCTGCCTTTGAAGAAGGATGCTAATGTTGCTGTAATTGGCCCCATGGCTCATGGCTATGTAAACGTGAGTGAAGTCTTTGCGTATTTGAGTTTTCGGTTTTCCTCGCAGTCATTTTTTGCTGATCCAAGACTGCGGGTACATGAAATTAGTATGGAGACTATGTAATTCACACTGCAATGACTCGAGGCGTCACTCCACTCGATGGTATCAATGCTATTAGCAAAGGCAAGGTCACTTATGCCAAAGGTTGCGAGCGCTGGTCTAATGATGACTCTGGTTTCGATGAGGCTATTGCCGCCGCCAAAAAGTCCGATGTCGCTGTTGTCGTGATCGGGACCTGGTCGCGAGACCAGAATGAGCTTTGGGGTGGTTTCAACGCCACCACAGGCGAGCACATCGATGTCAGCAACTTGAATCTTGTTGGTGCCATGCCTCGCTTAGTCAAGGCCATCATCGATACTGGGAAGCCCACCGTCGTTGTGTATAGTTCTGGAAAGCCCATCACTGAGCCTTGGATCTCAAAGGAGGCGACTGCTCTTGTTCAACAATTCTACCAGTCTGAACAGGGCGGCTATGCTCTCGCAGACGTTTTGTATGGTGAGGTCAATCCTTCGGGTAAACTCTCTGTGAGCTTCCCTTATGATGTTGGAACTCTGCCCATCTACTACAACCACCTCAACTCGGCGCGGATGTTCCCAAATCCCGGCCATGAGTATGAGAACGGCACGATTGTCTTTGGCAGCACTTATGTCCTTGAGGACCCCACCGCTCTTTACGGATTCGGATACGGCCTCTCGTACAGCCGCTTTGAGTTCTCTGACATTTCCGTCTCCAAGTCCAAAGTGTCAGCTTCTGACATTGTAACTGTCTCTGTGACTGTAAGAAACACGTCACAGCGCGATGGTGCAGAGGTTATCCAGCTCTATGTTAAGGATATGCTTGCGTCTGTGGATGTGCCACGATACGAGCTTAAGGGCTTCAAAAAGGTCACTGTGAAGGCTGGCAAGTCTACGACGGTCAAGATTGACCTTGATGTTGCGGATTGGGGTGTCTGGAATCGCAAGATGGAATACGTGGTAGAGCCTGGCGAGTTCACTGTGCTTGTGGGCAACTCTAGTGAGAATTTCATGGGCAATGTAACGGTGACCGTTTCGTGAAGCAAAAATACGCGAGGGCATGTAATATTGTTGAAATATTAAGCCGCTTATGTGGCTGATTTATCCCCCAATCCTCGGATGAATGCGAGCGTCAACACTGCTCATCCAATAGATGCTTCAAGAAAGAGAAAAAGGATTCAACTATTACTCACTCCGCTATTTCAATGCAGCTACTTGGGGCATTAGCCAACGTAGCAAATCGATAGTTGCTTCGCATGGCTGCTTATGTTGGTATAAAATAGAAAGCTTCAGCGTTGTAAGGCAGTTTAGCAGAGCCTCATCCAGCGTGTAACCTTAATAAGTACATGTAGTGGTCTGGAACACAGAATCCTCGTGCTCGTTCCTTTGACAACACATACTCTAGGCATGATCAAAGCCAACCAATGAGATTGATGAGACTGGGAAAATTGCTCATCCTCGTACTACGGCCCTAAGATATTAATGGCTATTCTCGCAACATTGGGTGGGGGGGAGGGGGCGGAATTCTAAGACATTCTAAGTAAGCACGCGAGCTGAGAGTAAGACATGATACTTTCAGGAAAAGCCACTCCAGCTGAGCTTTGAAAAGATGAATGTCTTGTGGAGGTCTATTCTCACATTATAAAGAGATCCATCCAACTATAACTTTAAAAGCCTCCATCTACAATTCTAGCTATACAATACTAGACTAAAGACACATTAATATCTATAAACAACAACAACAACAACAATAACAAGATGGTGGTAATCGACACTAGCAAGATCTACGTCTTGAAAAACAGCTTCACAGCTGCTGTTAAAATCCTTGCTGTATCGGCAAGCGACAGCTCGCTCACAATGGTCGACGCAAACAGTGTTAGTGCCAACAGTCTCTGGTTCCTCACGCCAACACAATTACCAGACTTTTACCACCTACACACCATTGCCAACGGTGTCAAGACCTCACTTGACGTCGTCAATAGCGATGGAGTGAGAAGCGTCGACGTCCACATGGCCGACACAGGATACTTCTCGGGTCAATTTTGGAGATTTGATAACTGGCCCTCAAGCCAGGGCAATGCTTATCCGTACCGCCTGAGCAATAACTTTACGGGGCTAAATATGCACTTAGATGTATATGGGGATTCGCTCAAGGCCCATCTCTCTAGTGGGGATTTCTCCGGGCAGCACTGGGCGCTAAGCCCTGCGAACACTGTCATCGTGACTACTTCTTAATTACATACGTATGTATGTCGTGACGGGAGTATCTCCCGGAAAGATCCTCTGGAATGCGGCAAGGATGATCAGTGAACATGGAGGATGGAGAGACCTTTTTGATGGATGGCGAACTTACTGGGTGCTTCTTAAATCACCACCCTCGTCTGTACTCCGTAAATAGAGAGAGTTGATTTATATATAAACATTTTAAACACCACGTAATATCGTATATAAAGGTAGTGTGGCACATAACGCCAACCCATTGCATGCCCCAGTCTTAACCGTAAATTAAACTAAGGTGATTATTTAAGCTACAGTATAATGGCCGGATGGCATCTTATCTTACTCAGCCTGGAAATTCTGCCACTATTCGGAGTAAAAGTTACGGACCAACTCTCCACTTTAATCCGGCGTTCCATGACCCGCATTTTGCCGCAGATATATGCCAGACTCCGGATTCGATTCCGATAGCTCATATTAAAGCACCGGGATACATATGATGAGTTATCAAGGCAGGTCCTATTTATTGATTGAGTGTATTGAATAAAGCTTGCACAATTCCCTTTAAGCTTCGACCTGTCTTGTTTTTTCTCTGCTCTTTTTCTTCATTTCTCTTGTTATAATCATCAATACTTTATTTATAACCTAAGAGCACCTAAATTCTCTCTGTGACTATGCAGTAAATGTTCTTAGAATACGTGAGATTCTATAAGACTATCATCCAACTATATAGCTTCTTTAAGTACCACATTCTTCTCCAATATGACCTGTATTGTCCTAACTTTCTTCAGCTCCTCCAGATCCTTCACCTGAGGTCCTAGAACACCATCCTTATCCACTAAATGATATGGAACTACCAGGGCAGAACTCTTACACAGTAGTAAGTCCCTAGTCCGTTTCCCCCCAATTACGGTCTTGACGAACGCTATCCCACCTAACAATTGTGCGGCTAGAGGCAAGATGAGCCACGCCCAGCGTACCCGATATACACCACAGCCTGACTCGTTTGGCCCTATGTGAACTGCTTTTCGTTGCCTTGTCGTATCATATCTGTCATCCTAAGGGCGATTTTGTCGAAAATGCTCGAAATGATTGCCAGACTGCCGTTGCCAAACAGCATCGTGCTACCTGGATTAACGGAGTTGGTGTTAACATGGCCGTTGTTGCGGGAGAAAGCAGGGGAATTGAAGAAGTTTCTACAATTAGTGATTTCCGTCAAAGACATATAAGTGTTGGGCAGACTTGGGTTGGGATCATTCCATCAAATGAGGGGATCGTCAGAGTCGCCACATCTTGAGTCACAGCTTGCTGAAGTTATTTAAGATGGAAGAGATGCTCGAGTAGTTGTAAAAAAAAAAAAAGACACCAAATGCGCACGCCGCAACCATTAATGACTGCAGGAGCGTTTTTAGCCCAATTGAGTCAACGGTAGAGCGTTTTCGGGTTTCAAGTCCAGACAACAACGCTGAAAAGGTCAGACGCGTTCAACTGACCCGTACTTGGTCATATTTAAGTCTCTAGAGCTCAAATCAACAAATCAAAGTAAAATTGTACGTCTTTGGGTGTAATCATGTTGCAGGAAGATGAAATTTGTTCGGGCTTATCCACAATTTGGTTATCCTCACAGTTTACAGTCGCTAGAGTCTCCCCCACAACATCATCACAAGTGCTACTAAAGCCCAAAGTGAATCAGTCTTCGTTCCAGGTGCAGTTAGAAGTGCAATCAAATGCAAAAGGCCAATTAGTCTGGTATGGGCCTCGGAAGACCGTAGCTTGTAATTCAGTGTCGATAAATGCTATAGACGATTCTATTAGAACACGGTCCAAATAGTTATGAAGAAGTATTAGCTCATGACTAACAATCAGCACCATACCATTCCGTGACAGGTCCTCTCTAGTTATAGTCTATGCCACCGCTGTAACCATGTGCATATCCCGAAATTTGTTGACCCATCTTGGTCAGTATATATCGTGCCTAGTTCAAAATAGACTACCTGCTGTACAAATGAATCGGTGACGAGAGATAGAATAATAACTATAGTGCTAATGCTTGACAATCCCCATAAGACTTGGAAGAGATAGTATAGTTAGTTGAAAGACACGGTTGGCTGCGCCGACCCCTTCTGTTACATTGCAGGTATATCATGGCTGTATTCGCTGAGGCTGCACCACTATATATCACATATATATATGTACGCAATGATTGGCTCTTGTTGCGGTAGCCAAGACTAAAATGTACATGTAGTTTATCCATTAACTCGCGGCCTGATGCATGTCGGCCCTACTATATCTATATGTATGTATAAGGCGCCTTGTGTAGAGAAGTCTGACTCTGCATAAACGTTAGAATAATGACATCGCGAGTTTTCTCGCCATGCTTTCTAAGACTAGAGGATCATATCAAGCAGCTGGCCAGCCACAAGATGAACGGAAGGGAGATTCGCATCATCATTACTACGGCAAGACAGTACGCTAGGTGGGAACGGCAGCAGAATGTGAACTCGCAGAGTATCTAGCTACAATGAATAGCGTGATTAAGATAGCGAACAAGTTTGACGAGTACATTGAAAAATTAATTTGCTGATATACGCACGATTAGTTGGTAGAAGAAGAGGGCTTACTCTCGAGAAAAGTTGTTAAAGTCGTTCTACCATTTATGGACGAAGATGATCCATTTCCAACAGAAGCTATGAGCTCATAATGGTTCAATATATAGTAGGTTCGGCTTTCTAAGTAAATCTCACCAGGGCATATCATTAATGGTTGCCAGGTGTCTTCTATCCGTATTCAAATTAAGCCACTCAGTAATAATCCTCATCGCTGCGCGAGTGTTCTCATGGTCATAGTAATATGTCATAGCGAACCCATAGATAAGGCCATCCACGTCAGCGTCGTTCATCATTAGCATTGCCTGTTCAGCATTGTCCTTGGAAATCGTCCACCCAAACACCTCCCCGAACAACCCAGAATTTGTTCCCCTGCGAAGTTGTGTGCAGACATTGCTTTTGTTTCTCTCTACTAATTCACAGTCGTTGAAGTGAAGCCACCAGCTATTGTCACCGTTGCTCATAACCCGCTTCTTGATTTCCAACGGGCCACCTGTGTCAAATGTCATCTCGACAAAGTCCATGTCGCCATCAATGTTGATAGCCTCATAATCGTTTAAGCCATCACGGATGACACTATATGCCCTATCACCTATCTGAGACTGATAAAAGCCATAGAGCACTTTCACCTGGTGAGGCTGAAGAATGCTCCGAGCCAGGTCTCTTAGTGCTTCTATGCTAGAGATAGAGGCAGGGTCACTGCTGTAGTCAGAAGTTTTCAAGTCTAGCCAGACAAAGATGATATTCCCACCATTCCGGCGCTCCTCCGCAATAGCCTTGAACATATCCTCTGCGGTATCACCTTTGCTTGATGTTGTTCCATCATGGTCTGCATACCATCCGTTTGGCCAAGCTGTCATATCAATCTCCACTGCATTAGCGCCGTGCATTAAAGCATCACGCACACTAGATGTCATTAGAACTCTATGCGCGATAGCGTAAAAGGGTCGAGAGGATGATTCGGTATGTAGTATGATAGTTTGACGCGGACTATCCCCAATAGACAACTGAGGCTGAACGAGGTAAAGCAACAGATAGATGAAAATGGCCAAATTGTCATTCAAAATACCAAAGGTGAGCACCATATTGAATGTCAAAACCATGACACTGTAGATATAAGCTGCGATATAAACGAGGGGGGCGACCTTGAAAACTACTTAATTCAACATCTTCAATTCACGCCCAGATCGCTTGATATAACCGGCGGTCGCAGACTCCTTCCATGCCCATTTCCCAAAAGTAGGCCCGACTTCTCAGATGGGTCCGAGACAATGTTATAAAATGCCACCGTTAGATGTCTTGAATCCAACCTTAGCACACATAGCTGCAGTCACTATGTACAAGATCCTTAACTGAGTAGTAAGTTGAAAAGTCTAGTATCATCACCATGTAGTCCTTTTGCTTAAGACCAACCAAGTGACCAAGCCAGCCCGCAAGCTGTGATTACGGGAGAATTCTGACAACCGCTCGGGTAGCCATCATTTGCACCGAACACCTCTTGAGAATCCTTAACCCAAAGGCTACCTATGTATGAATGTTTCCATAAGGCTCTATTACAAGTACGCATCTATCGCCGGTAGATAGCTCTCGTGTATCATCACTCTCTTGTCTCAATGTGTCTACCGGTGTCAAATGGGAAACTGGATGGGGTATCAACGTTTGACACAAATATTAATTTTGAGAATGGAAAACCCTTTTAGGAACTTTTGCGTAGACCCATGATTCAAGCGAGCCAGATTAGTCGCAAGTTCATGGGCATATTGCGAAATGACTAACATCCACAACCGCCATCATCGCATCTACACCCTCGTCATGCCTAGCTCGTAGCTTAGAGAATGATTGCGTGGCGCTAGGCAGATTATCTACTGCATATATAGTCGTGCCCCCCTAATCCATTGTCATCGCCCCCAAATTCTTGTTATAGATGATTATGATGATGAGGAGGAGGAGGAGAAGGTTGCTGTTGGCTCTCACTCATCTTACTCGCCTCCTATTCCCACTAAATTTGCTGGCGCTTAGAAAAGTGCCGCCAAATGATGAATAAACGAAATAGCGACTGCAAACAACATAATCTCTTATAGAACAATGAACTTCTATTGACAAAATAATTAAATATAATTAAATATAAAAAGAAAAGGATATCAAACAATGTATAGGCGAAGCCTCTCTAGTACCGCAGATATTTATAAAAATTCTTTTCTTAGGTTCTCAGCATTAAGTAGAGTAGAGAGTTTTTATCTGTTTGCCGTCACAGGCGCGAAACCCCACGTTGCAGCCAAGTTGGTTCGTCCCAACCCCATCAGCGGCTAATTTTGAGAGATCAATGCCATCACCACCCCTCATTGGGCCCGCCTATCCTACCAAGTACATCATTGGCAATGCAGCCGCTCGCCAGTCAAAGCTCTCCCATCTTAGTGCTCCCCTGTGTCATCGCTCTTTGCCTTGAGCCTATTATTGCTTTTCTATTCATCTCTTCTACCAGAACGACGCTTGGTCGCATTGAAATCTTTTATAAACTATTTGGCTCTTTCTCTCAGCGTTCGCCGTCGATTGGGATATCAGAAGGTGCACAGCTACTCAACCAGATCAAACAGAAGAGATCCAAACAAAACAAACTCCAGCAGGCCAGAGCTGGAACGAGAGCGGTTACGAGATAGACGCTCTAGTCACGGCCAAGAGGCGTCACTAAGCTAGCTACGTTACCTCCACACAGAACAGCTTGAGCACACGCAAGGTTCATACGCAAGCTTGCTTAGCCTCCTAACTCTGGCTCGGTATTCATTCATACCATTGACAATCTTTCTTGGTCGAGCTGCACCGAACAGTTGCTTCTTTTTTTTTTTTTAACAAACTACATCTCGCCATATCTATTCATCTTGTTGCTCTCTGCAAATCTACTAGTCTTGGCTTAGCTCTTCTCCGTTTGCTCCCCTCTCGTCGACAACGATTCCCGATATATCTCGTACAGCTTTGTCATCGCGCCGCACCGTACCGCACCGTACAGCACCGCATCGCACTGCTGTATCCCGCTGGACGCTTTTGTCGGCGCTGCTGACGCGCATGCGACTTGCTAGCTGTCTGCTTCCAGTCGCACAAGATGACGCAGTCTCCCATGATAGCCGCGCCGCCCAAGGCGACCAACGAGATTGACTGGGTCTCGCCCTTGAAGTCATATATTCGCGATACATACGGCGATGATCCTGAACGATATGCTGAGGAGTGTGTGACGCTCAACCGCCTAAGGCAGGATATGCGTGGCGCTGGAAAAGAGAGCACTACGGGGAGAGATATGCTCTATCGCTATTACGGACAGCTGGAGCTGCTGGATCTTCGATTCCCTGTAGACGAACAGCATATCAAGATCTCATTTACATGGTGCGGCTACATTATGCCAAAAGCAAAAAGCGCTTGCTTGCTATTTTCAATCGGAGAGATGCTAATATATAACTCGCTTTGATCAGGTTTGATGCTTTTACCCACAAACCAACAACACAATACTCGCTCGCATTCGAAAAGGCTTCCGTCATTTTCAACATTTCAGCTGTCCTTTCCGGCCACGCTGCCATACAGAACCGAGAAGATGATTCGGCACTCAAAGTTGCCTACCACTCCTTTCAAGCATCAGCCGGCATGTTCACCTATATCAATGAAAATTTTCTACATGCTCCCTCCTTCGACTTGAGCCGAGAGACTGTTAAAACGTTGATTAGCCTCATGCTTGCTCAGGCGCAGGAGATTTTCTTGGAAAAGCAGATAAAAGACCAGAAAAAGGCGGGGTTGCTGGCTAAGCTGGCATCACAATCCGGATACCTCTATGGGCAGACCATTGAGGGCGTACAGGAGAATGTTACAAAGGCCATCTTCGAGAAAGTTTGGCTGACCATGGTCCAGGTAAGCAATCCTCCAACTCATGCGATGCTTTTTTTTTTTTTTTTTTTTTTTTTTTTTTTTTCTAAATAGTTAACCAAATTAAAATACACCGAGTAGCTCAAAACTAATCTTCTCAACTCTATGGCGCAATATTATCAAGCCATTACAGACGACGAGGCTGGACAATATGGCGTGGGGCTATCGCGATTACAGGTTGCTGATGGCTTAGCCAAGGAAGCCGACCGATTAGCGAAAAACTTCCCAAGTACTGTGCCTTCTAATGCCAATCTTGGCGCTGATTGCAGTGCGCATCTGCAGGAAATTACAAAACGACAGTGCTCAGTCGTGCAGGAACGGCTACGAGAGGCCGTAAAGGACAACGATTTCATCTATCACCAGACAGTTCCCGCCGAGGCTAGTTTGCCGCCAATTAACAAGCTCCCAGCAGCAAAGCCAATTCCAGTGAGCGAACTTTATGCCGGCCAGGATATCCAACGCATTACGGGACCCGATCTGTTTTCCAAAATCGTACCGATGGCGGTAACCGAATCTGCCAGTTTATATGATGAAGAAAAGGCCAAGCTAGTGAGAGCCGAAACGGAAAAGGTAGACACGGCGAACGGTGAAATGGCGGCTAGCTTGGACTACCTACGACTTCCTGGAGCTCTACAAGTGTTGAAAGGCGGCTTTGACCAAGATATTCTTCCCGACGAAGATTTTCGGCAATGGTGCGATGACGTTGCGAACCATGAAAATCCGACGAGAATCCTCGAATTTTTACAAACTGAGAAGGAATCAATAGTATCGACTCTAGATAAAAGCTCCAAACAGCTGGATATGGAGGAGAGCGTGTGCGAAAAGATGCGATCCAAATATGAAAATGAGTGGAGCCAACAACCCAGTGCACGCCTCACAACAACCTTGCGGGGAGACATTCGAAATTACCGAGAGGCTCTGGAGGAAGCTAGTAGAAGTGATAATCAACTAGTAGCAAAACTACGCCAGAATGAATCGTGGTTCGACGAGATGCGCCACGCTGTCACAAACGGCCAGGTTGATCAGCTCTTCTCCAAGGCGGTGGCTCAAGCTCGGGGAAGGGGTAGCAATGCTGTCAGTCCATCGGGAAATGAACCAAATTTACTCGATGCCGATTTTGACGAATCTGGACCGACAGTTGTGGAACAAATTGCAAGAGTCGAGGATATCCTCAAAAAACTTAATCAGATTAAGAGAGAGAGGAACCAAGTGCTTAAGGATCTAAAGGAAAAGGTCAGTCCATCCGTTGTTCTATGCGCTGGTGAGAGTTCTCGTTGAAGAAAAGAAAACTAAAACAGAGAATTTTAGATACACAACGATGATATCTCACAAGTCCTTATTCTCAACAAGAAGACAATAGCAAACTATGAGCAACAACTTTTCCAACAGGAATTGGAAAAGTTCCGACCTCATCAGAATCGCTTGCTTCAGGCAAATCACAAACAGTCGGCTTTGATGAAAGAACTAACTGCAGCCTTTAACACTTTACTGCAAGATAAGCGTGTGCGGGCCGAGCAGAGTAAGTATGAATCCATTCAGCGACAGCGGATATCAGCAATCAACAAGTACAAGCGCGCCTACCAAGAATTCTTGGATCTTGAAGCGGGGTTGCAGAGCGCGAAGAATTGGTACTCGGAGATGAGAGAGACGGTGGAGAGTCTGGAGAAGAACGTGGAGACGTTTGTAAACAACCGGAGATCAGAAGGTGCACAGCTGCTCAACCAGATCGAACAGGAGAGGTCATCCAACAAATCTCAGCAGGCAGAGCTAGAACGAGAAAGGTTACGAGGCCTCATGGAGAGGATGTCAATGGAACCTCCTACCCAAGCGCCAGCCAAGCCTCCGTCAGGAAGGCCAACGCCTGCGCCTCTGCTCCCGCAAAATCAGGTTCCTCGATATGGCCAAAACAACTTTCAGGGGCAGTTTCAGACTCCTACCTCGCCGCCACCAAATCAGCAAAATTTTTCGGCCTATACCAACCCGCCTCCTCCTCAAAGCACATTTTCGCAACCAATATATAATCCGAGTACGTATGGCAGAAATCATGGGCCTACGTCCCCCCCTCCGAACCAGACTTCGTTTAGCATGAATGTTATGAGAGGTCCACAATCACCGCCCCCAACACAGACATCTTTCGGACAGCACCAGGCCTACAGCACGTATGGAGCGTTACCTACACAACAGCAGCAACAGCCGCCACAACAACAACAACAACATCAGCAGCAGCAGCCGCAACTACAACAACAACAACAGCAACAACAACAACAACAACAACAACTACTACAACAGCAACAGCAACAGCAGCAACATCCTCAGGGAGGATACGTGCCTCCTGGTTTCGTTCCGCCACCGCCACCTCCAGGTCCTCCCCCGCTAGGTCCTCAGCAGACTATTCATTTCGGTCAGCAAGATTATGATCCTATGGCAGGCCATCCGCAAAGTGCCCAGCCTCGATCAGCTCAGGCACAGCAAACTCATGACCCATGGGCTGGACTAAATGCATGGAAATGATGATGTCCTGTTCAACAATTTGAGCTACCAGATGGAGGGAAAAAAATTTAAGGAGGCATGGAACACCAGAGGAAGGGGGAGAAAAGGATAGAGAGGGGGTAATGTGGTCAATGCGATTAGGGACGATTCGAGGGTCCGATAGGGGGGGCTGTTGTATAAGTTGTTGTGGCTCGCTGCAGGCAGGACTGGCTACGACCTGCGACAGAATCGCATCCAGGAGCTTGGCGACGTAAAAGAGACGGAAGGAGGGATAGAAGTATCTTGGAAGCAATAATATTTCAGCGAAGCTTTATACTATACCGCGTATCATTGTGAGAAATGTCAAAAGACTATACTTTACGGAGTATTTGACTGGCGAATATCCTGTGTGGATCGCTTGAATTCTTGCTACCCCGCAGAGTTCGGTTCCCCAGGAAGAGAGAGGGCCGAGAGTGGCCCCAGAGCCTGGAGCCCGGTCCTAATTCAACCGCTAAAGAAGTGCTGAAGAAGATGGAACTTAGTGGTCTCTGGGCTCTATCTGCAGGGTCACAATAGGGGAGGATACGGGGCTCGTCTTCCGCATTTGGGAGGTCACCGTTTCATCTGTTGCTTGCTGAGGTGACCGATAATTTCTTAGATATTTAGCTGATTTTTTATGTTTGTTTGATAAATCATTCTTGTCTTCTCATATGAAATATCCGTCGGCTGAAGACTTTGGATCTGGCGCAGTGGGTTTTTTAATAGTTGGTGTTAAGCACTTGTACGTACTGGTAGTCAAACTACTTACCTAGTATGTATGGGACTGGCTATAATATTAGCCGACGGCCAATAACATCGTTCGACAAGATTGGGGAAGAAGCAAGTGAGTACTTTGTACTTTGTACTTTGTACTTCGTAAAAGCACTAAATCCAAGTCTCCATATCTTGCGACAACAACCGATAACCGACAGGCGAGGACATCTTTTTCACCTTCATCCTTATTCTCACTGATACAAATATACGTTGCTTCATTTGGCCAATACTATACGTGTTTGTGTTTAATTCTCGTGGCTTCAACCCCTTTGAAAAGAAAATCTAATTGGCTTGTTATTCTGTTACTCTCGTATCCCAATAAGACCGGCTTCATCAACGTCATCACTACTGATTGGTAGGGAAAGACGATGGCGTTGAAAGGCAGTGATGTTGCCAAGCATGGCGATGAGAAGTCATGCTGGGTGATTATTCATGTGAGAAAATCATTCTATTTCATATTGTAGATGCAATTGGTTGATTGATTGACTGACTGGCTCTTACTAGGGGAAAGCATATGATGTGACCGAGTTCTTACCGGGTATGCCATGGGGACATGCTCTCTATCTTTAGACAATACTGATCTGTGTCTTTGATAGAACATCCTGGAGGAGAGGAAATCATTCTCAAATATGCTGTATGCACAACTCACTCATTCACTCACTCAATGATGATGATTATTCTTCTTCTTCTTCATTTTAAATTGTTGGCGTAGCTTGCTAATGCCGAAATCAGGGCAAAGACGCGACAGAAGAGTTTGACCCGATTCACCCACGGGACACGCTGGACAAATATCTTGACAAGTCTAAGCACCTTGGCCCCGTAGACATGTCCACCGTTGCTCATGAGGTTAAGGAGGAGGATCCTGATGAGATTGAGCGACAAAAGAGAATATCTGACATGCCGCTGTTGTCACAGTGTTTTAACTTACATGACTTTGAGGCTGTTGCGCGGAGAACGATGAAGAAGACTGCGTGGGGATATTATTCTAGCGCAGCTGATGATGAAATTGTAAGCCCTTTTTCTCTCTCTTTTCTTTTTTTTCTTTTTTTTTTTCTTGCTTTTAAACAGTTATTCGTATTTGTTCTTGACAGAAAAGGTTCAATTTTACTAAAGCTTAGTAGACTCTGCGCGAGAACCACAATGCCTTCCACAGGATCTGGTTCCGGCCTCAAATTCTCGTCGACGTCCAAAACATTGATCTCACCACTACCATGCTCGGCACTAAAGTTGACGCACCGTTCTATGTAACCGCCACAGCTCTAGGCAAGCTTGGCCACCCAGAGGGTGAAGTCATCCTCACCCGCGCAGCTTACAACCACAATATCATCCAGATGATTCCTACTCTAGCTTCATGCTCCTTCGATGAGTTAGTCGACGCGAGAAAAGGTGATCAGGTCCAATGGCTGCAGCTGTATGTGAACAAAGATCGCGACATCACCAAGAAGATTGTCCAGACAGCCGAGAAGCGCGGCTGCAAGGGCCTCTTTATTACAGTTGATGCGCCGCTGCTTGGCCGCCGCGAGAAGGATATGCGTTTGAAATTCACCGACAATGGAAGCAGCGTACAAAAGGGCCAGAAGACGGACACGAGCCAGGGCGCTGCTCGAGCCATCTCCACTTTCATCGATCCCTCGCTCAGCTGGGCCGACATTCCCTGGTTCCAAAGCATTACCAAGATGCCCATCATTCTCAAGGGCGTTCAGCGCGTGGAAGACGTTCTCCGCGCTGTCGAGGTCGGCGTCCAAGGCGTAGTGCTGTCTAACCACGGCGGCCGACAGCTAGACTTTGCTCGCTCTGGTATCGAAATTCTCGCTGAGACGATGCCCGTCTTACGACAGCATGGCTTAGATAAGAAGATTGAAGTCTTTGTCGATGGCGGCGTCCGTCGTGGCACAGACATCATCAAGGCTCTCTGTTTAGGTGCCAAGGGCGTGGGCATCGGACGGCCCTTCTTGTACGCCATGAGCACGTACGGGCAGGACGGCGTAGAGCGAGTGATGCAGCTGTTAAAGGATGAGATGACCATGAACATGCGGCTGATTGGCTGTTCCAAGGTTGAAGATTTGCATCCTGGGTTGCTGGATACCAGGAGTCTTTTTATGCATACAAATTCGACGCCGGTGGACTCATTGTCTAGGACGACGTACGATCCGTTGATTGTTCCGGCTCAGAGACTCAAGGCGAAGCTGTGAGTGAGAGGCGGAATGAAAAACCGTCAAGAGTTGGATAAACAATTGTACTGGTATGTGGAGCAGCTTGCCTTTTGAGATAAAAGAGATAGTATATATAAGAGTAATTTATGCGTGATTCTATTGATTCTATTGATTAATTCCATCAACACTTGTGCTTGGTTGCATTTGCCTCGTTATTAAAAAAAAATCTGTCCAATATCATACATTCTCTCTCATCTCATCTCGTCTCAACCACCTCTCTTCTACTATCGTAAGCCTTTCTTTTTTTCCCACTTCTAAAAATGTGCAACATTAAAGGCATAGAGATTTCCATCATAGCCCACTCAAGAATTCACGCAACATCATCGGTTTCCTCACCGCATTATTCAGCCCTTCATGAAACGTCACCCAAACCTTCTCCTGACTCGCCGCCTTCTTCTCCTTCGCACTGCCCGCTACCTCCGCTAGCGGTAGCGCATGGATAATACGCCCAAAAAAGTCCTTCTTTATCACCAAGCCATCTTCCACCACTGCCATATCATTCTTGCCCTTTAGGCTTAGCGACGGCAGGGCAGCTGGATGGTCACTTTCCGTGGCAGGACGTCCGGCCCGAAAGCGGGCTTGGCGGGCGGATGTCTCGCGGAGGGCCAGCGTGCGATGGAGTTCTTGGTCGAGGACTTGGCGGACGGCGAAGCGGGTTGGGGCCTGGGATGTGAGAAGAGAGTTGGCTGTTTCGTAGGTGGAGAGGGCATCAATGTCACTACAAGAAAAGCGTTAGCCATACATACATACATACAATTCATGTACAAGATATAGAATACCAATATGAAACTATTAGGGGAAAGGGAGGGGAGGGGAAGGGGAGGGGAGGGATCGAACTTACGGATCCATGCGATAAACAAACTGCGGACCCCGGCTGGATACTATATCGGCCTCAATCTTGCCTTTATGTAGGACAATGCCCACTTCAGCGAGCACCTCTGTCGCGCGTTTAACCATTTCTCGCTCGCTTTCCTTGCGTACACTAGCGGTGGTGCCTTGACTACCGCCTACAACCACGGGTTTCACATCGGGGGACACCATGCGGGCGAGATAGGGCAAGAATTCAACGGCCACGTCCTCGGCGCTACGGAATAGGCGTATCATGGTTGGGCTGAGCTGGCTTTGGAGGGCTTGCAGCTGGGCGCGGGTTTGTTTCTCGGCTTCAAAGGCCTGATAGTCGGCGCGCGGACCGGAAAAGGGAATCTGAAGCGCAGATTCTTCTTCTCCCAGGATGGCAGATCGCTGATTGTTGGTTGAACCCGTGCCGCTGGCAAAGTGTCTGATGGGGGAAGCGAATAAGTGGTGGCAGGCTAGGACCGGTTGCGATAGATAGGGGGCGAGTTCCCACTCCTGGCTGGCATACAACCTCGACTGGCAGGCATCATGAAAGTACAACCAGTCGTAGGCTTGATTCGGTTTCGTAAGGTAAGAGTCGTCGTTAAATTCACGGTTCGGATACTCGGCGAATACTTCCGTCACGATGTAACTGATTTCGCCGCTTGAGTCAATCATTTGCCGAAGGCACTCCATTGCATATTTCTTCTGGTGTTCTCCAAAGCCAAGCTCAGTCTTTGGCTGTTCGTGATCTGTCTTGGACTTGGACAAGTTGAGCGCTTGCTTGGGGAAGCCTCCACCTTCTTGGAAGAGGCGGGAGATGATATCCTTGACACTGCCTCGCCCGAGACCTCGAGCTCCAGATGTACCGTCGGCAAGCTCTTGAAGGATGTTTCGCTCGATCCATTCTCTGGTGAGGCGCTGAGTACCATTCAGATTCGAGGCTTTAAAACGAGACGCTACCCATTCGCCAACGACCATGACCCCCCGGAGATCTCCCTGCACGGTGCTTTCTTGCCCTCGCTTGGCATCGATGCCGCTAGCCATACCCCACGCCGTTTCACATAATTTGCGAGCTGCGTCTTTGTCGCAGGGGATGTTCTCTTTTTCAAATACCGTCTTCAGACGGCCAACCACCGTCTCCAGCGTCGGTCGACCGACATGAATGATCTCGGCCAGATTCGACTGCCTAAGGGGCCGCAGCGAAGGATGATATACATCATTACATATGAGAATTAGAGGCCGCATTAGGCGAAAGTCGTCGCCCTTTTTCTTTTTGTTGCTATCAAGAGACTTTGCAACCCCTGAAGAGTTCTTCTGGTCGATCAGCACTAAGTCTATCAGAGCTTTGATAAAGCCACCTTCTCCAGAAGGTCCGGACCCCGTCACCACGCCATCAACCTCATCTATTACCACACAAGCTGGCTTGGCGACTTTCTGAGAACCGTTCAGATTCTTCTGGTTGCTAACATTTTTGACACTCTCCGTCCCCAGACTGGTACGAATCCGATTCTTCACGACATCGCGACTGCGGTCGTCGCTAGCGTTGACTTCCATCACTTCGTAACCTGCTTGTTTGGCGCAGACGTGAGCCAGTGTTGTCTTCCCTAATCCGGGCGGTCCCGTCAACATTAAGATCTTTCGAAGAGGCTTTTCTTCTTCAGCTTGATTGTTGGGGCCGTTACGTCTTAGAACCTTAGGTTTCGCCTTGGCTGTTCCTGGAAAGACTAACGGATCCCACCTCTTGAGCCAGCGTAATACAAGTCTGTTCGTACCATCATCACCACACAAATCCATAAAATTTCTTGCGCGATACTTTTCAGTCCATAGCATAGACTTCTTGGGTTTTTTATCTGTCACCGATGTAATTTCCAAGGATCGAATAGCCTGATTGGTTTCCGGAGATGGTGATCTGTGACGCTTCTCGGCCAATTCGCTCGAGGCGGCGTTGATAAGATTGTGTATGTCGACACCGTAATAGTCTCGCTTTGCCCGTCCTTCTTTAGTTCTCGATCTGGCTGCCACCATGGACTCGTAAGATTGTGCAACGGTCTCTTGACGTTGTTTAATAGCGACTTCGCGTCCCCCACATGTCCTCATTTTATATGTAGTTTTTGAATGGGTCCCAAAGATTGGCGTAGTAAGTGATGGCATCAACCGCGACAAAATGGTTTGTGGATCTTCATCCTCGCGGGGAACACTATCATCAATCTGGCTCGCATCTTGAATTTTGCGCCTCTTAGAGGGAGATCCCGAACTTTCTACATCTGATTCGGAGTCAGAGTCAATAAATGGCCCAGTAACGCGGGGTTTCTGTATTGGATATTGGATATCGTGAGGTTTGGCGCGCTTGGGTGGAGGAGAAGCTGGATCGATTGGGAAGGTAATTGGCGAGGATGCAGACAGCATTTCCATGTATTCGTCAATAGTTAAAGAGAGAGAAGAGAGATCGATCACAATTTGATAAACAAAATAGTAAAATAAGATAAACGAAAGCAAGGCTAAGAGTTAAAAGCTAGTTTGTCACTCGTATGAAGTAAAGAGAAGACTCACGACGCGTCTCATATTAATGAAAGTGCGTTAAGACGCGTTAAGTGGAGAAAAAAAAATTACCTACAGTGGGATGCAGCAAGTAATTGACCCCTCTAAGTATCCCTAGAGTGCCTAAGCTACTATACGGAGTACCTATCTTTTATATCCTACTCCGTACGGAGTACCTAGGCAGCAGATTGCATCTACTATACCAAATAAAGCGCTAGATTTCTCTATTAAAAAACAGCACTATGCTTTGATATAAGATAGTGCTTAAGGCTTTATATAATAGCGATACTGGTAGTTAAACATAGCAGGTAGCTCATTATAATACGAAGCACGGAGTAGACTGGCTTTCTTTAACAACAGCAGTATGCACCACGCCCAATATAGCTAGTCTGGTTACAAGAATACTTAGAGGGGTTAATTGCATCCCACTACTCCGTATACGTACTCTGTATGGTGGGGGAGCAAAAGTGACGAGTAGCCTAAGAAAAAATTCCAATTGTCACTATCTATTTAATATACCAATCTTATTACATGTAAATTAAAACTGATAATGAACATAAATTTGGCTAAGCGAGGTAGTAAAAGACTTAGTATCGCCATAGTAGCGTGCTCAAAGGATTTGAAAGTGGTATAATTGGGCGAATCCGATTTTCAAGTTGATGTTGTTGCCGTTGCTGCTGTTGCTGCTGTTGCTGCTACTGTTGATGAAGTTGTTGCCGTCATTATTAGAAGGCATGTTGGTTATGGTTGCTACGCTCTGTCGCGTCGTATAAATTACTTCCAGGCAGTCTATTTGCTGTTGAAGTGCTAACACGATAGGGAAAATATATAATAGCGATGCAGTGTGATAGAGATGCAAGATTGTTATTTAGAGAGATGAGGCCCTTTAAGTAGTAATAAGAATAGCAGACCCTGAGAACTAGATCCTCTACTGAAGTTTGAGACGGAAAGCTTCAATACATGTACACGCAGGTACTTTGCAGGAAGATGCGCCTGTGAGGCGAGTTATATTGTCTAGGCTATTTCCTAAGTTTTATTCAAATAAGAGACTCGTATTGCCGCTTTGAGACCAAGTGCAGTGTACAAGAGGTCATAATAAAGGGTGGGAGCAGTTATGATGTGTCTTTAAGACTCGTCTTCTGTTAAGCTACAGCTATGAGGGAGAAGATATTTATACTAAATAAGTCATGTAATGTATGAAACCTAGGAATTAGGAAAATGAAAATAAGGGAAACTCCAACAACCGCATTGCTATTTGTTTTACGCTTTTCCGCGTGTATAAAGGAAGAGAAAATTGGTGTACCTCTTTATCCTATCATGCACCTTTGCACCTCTCAGGGTATAAAGAAAAGCAATATCAATGATATAAGCTAATCTATATAGACGTTAATGTAGCTAGCTTAGTAATAAGGCCTTTTAGTTGTGGCTAAGATATACTTCTTGGTGGCTGGAGCATCTATATTGGCCTTATAACTGCTTTAATTCCAGCTCTACCTGCTCTATATATTTGTATGATCTCTATTCTTTAATCTAGTTCAGAAGCTGTGTCACCTTCTGATCTCGCAATCAGCGTCGAAAGCTGAGAGAAACGGGATGAATTATTAAGAAAGGATTTCAAGTTGAGTTAGCGCCACCGTCATTGGTCGGCTGAATTTCGGCTGAATTAAAACCACTGGAAAAAATGATACCCGCATATGGAGGAGTATTGTGCGATTGAGCTCTAAATAACGGCTTCAACCATCTCGTCAAGCCGCAATTGTCATCGGTCGGCTCGCCAAGATGAGAAAGCCGTACCGTTTTTACAGTTTAAGTCGTCCTGTAAGTTGTCTCAACATTGAGTGACTCTATTATCTAGATGTATTGAGAACTGAGCTCGCGCATCTCGGCGGGGAGGCCCTTAATTGCTGACTTCAAAACGTACAGAAACTGCGACAATCATGGAATAAGTACAACTTATATAACCTGTACCGTCAGACTGGTCGAGAACCACAGATTAGGGGCACACCCACATTTTTCCAACAGAAATGGGCGGCGAAAGCGAAGACCCGGTCATATCATGGAGAGCACATTCCCGAGAAAAAATGGGTGCGACTCTTCTCCCGTCGACTTCTCTCTGCTGTGGATATGCCGCCGGAGTATCTAGCCGCCTATGACGGCTCCGAACAGGCTGCCGGCCGTGGTTCCGGTCTGACAACCTCTAAGGTCTCGGCGGAAACCTTTTCCAAAGCTCCCAAACCCAGCTCCCAAGAGCGTTCAAGGAGAAGGACGCCACTCTTTGGAGATGTAAACAGGCTGCTGTCGGATCAGTTCAGCAACATGACTCCTTACATGCAAATGACGTTTGCTCCGTTGGAAAGGAGACTGGATACCGCAGTGTTTCGAGCTTTGTTCGCCAGCAGCGTACGACAAGCGCGCCAATTTGTCATTCATGGAGCCGTCACAGTCAATGGCAAAAAGGTTTGTTATGATTATGTTAAAATAAGAATATGTATTTGGCCAATCGTACTGACATTCTGCAGATGATCCATCCATCCTACCAGCTCAATCCCGGCGATATGTTCCAGGTAGATATCGAGAAAGTCATGTACGGCACGGGAGTTCAGAAAACATCACAAGCGGATCAACGACTTCGTGAGAACCTTGAGGCTAGACAAAAGAAAGCAGATCAGGCGTATCAGAATGCTGTGAAGAAGGCAGCCGACAATACTACTGCCGGAACCGTGGCCGGGGGCGCTGCTGAAGGAGAGAGTGAGGGCGAGAAGCCCGAGGTTGAGGCTGTTGAGAGTGATGCCTCTGCGAGCGAAGAAGCCGCGTCACTGACTCCGGAGGCCCAATGGCAACTGAACAACAAAGCCTTAAAATTCCTACTAAAGGATGTCAAGAAGATTTTGAAGAACAATCCCAAGGACCTTACCGCTAAAGAAAAGAAGCAGCTCCGCTTGTTCCGAGCAGATGCGAAGCGTTTCCTTTCACATCCTGAGAAGAGCGAAGCTGATATTGTGGAGCTAATTGAGGAGCTTCAGTTGCAAATGAAGAGCCACGAACTGATGCGCGAGAGCTTTGAGAAGCTCGACTTGAAAGAGAGCCAGAGCCAAAGCCAGCCCGAGGTTGAGGCTGAAGATGTCCAGGCCGCTGTAAAAGAAAGCGGGGAGCAGCCAGAGCCTAACAGAGAACGTCAAGTTGAAAAGGGCCTCGAGGGCTTATCAGATGAGCAGAAAGACAAGGCCAAGCGGATAATGGGTGCTGCCCAGCTGTCCAGAGACGAAATGAGAAGACTAGCCAGACTGCTCCAATACGACGATGAGAATCCCATTGACGACTCAAAGCCATACGCTACTCCATGGAGGCCGCGCCCTTACATGTCGGCGTTTGCCTTTGTTCCCCGCTATCTTGAGGTCAATCCTAATATTTGTGCTGCTGTCTACCTGCGACACCCGGTTGCACGAAAGGGCCTGGCTGAAGTCCCAACACCTTTCAGCTACTTGACGAGTCAACTTACTCACAACTGGTACCTTGAACGAGGTTAAAAAGTACGGTCTAGCGGGAATGGCGACGGGTAGAAGAAAAAACAAAAGAGCCCATGTAGACTATGTGTGATGATAAAGCTGAGGTAGTATTTCCTCTACACCTCGGCTGTGTAATATATACAGAGTAACTACAATAAATATCTAGTACTGAACGATATGAACCTAATTGTGAATTCTTTTCGTTAGTTTAGTGAGCCAAAGATGAGAGAAGAAGAATAAAGAGCTCGAAAAGGTCAGTTCTTACTCGGTTCCTTTCTTTCAGTCATCTATAAAGGCACTCTATGATATAGTAAAAGGAGTATAACTACAAATGATAGTCAAGCGAATTAATGATAAAGCCATCAATATAAACGGCTGCCTTGTATCCTTACATAATATCAATACCAGCATTACTAAGAAAGTGCGAAGTGGATGGGTTAATAAGAACATATCACGCCCTTTACTCTACTATGATTACATTGACTACTCCATACTTTGATCCATTTTGCTTACCATATGAATTGAGATGTTTTTTTTTTTGTCTTTTTTCAACCTAGATAGAGCTGATATGAGACACCTCTTTCAACTAGTCCCAAGAGAGTATTAAAAGCAAATTTTATATGCTTATTAGGAAAGGTTGTTACGTTAATTTCGCCAGCCTCGCTCGCGTCGGCTATTCGCGTCATCTGAATCGACCGAGGGTTATAAAATCTCCGCTTCCCATGCCCATGAGAGGGAAATAAAAATGCATGCTTTATAATCACACCTACTCATTATGGAGTTTGTTGATCAGGTTCACAACGTTCTAGCCAATCCCGAGTTTTATCCAGAGTTATAAACCGGCTTGAAGCTTGTTTGCTTTCCACTTTTTAACTTGATGGATACCCGAGAACCGCTGAGATTCAACCTCTCCATAGATGCGGTATTCTCAAACTTGGCATCTACTTGGTTTCAACACCAATCTTAAGAGCTCGTCTTGATTATACCCAGTTCTAGCACTGGAGCCTCACGAGACCCCAAGCTGCTTTTACATTATTAACAATTCACGCCTGATCCATCTCTGTCCACTGAAATTCAAAAGATAGGCGGCAACGATTCCGGCCGAGCGGAACTCGCCACCACAATCGGCGCACCACCCGCCCGGACGAGGCCCAGACAAGCCGCCAATTATATATGCCGAATTTGCATCAAGATTCTGATATCGGGGGGCTATAACCACCTAAGGTTTCGTTTAATCAAATCTAGACGCTAATCTTGTTTCGACACTTTACATTCAGCTTGCTCTCTCATCCTTTCTCTTCACATCCATACTTGTACATCATTTAACAACAACAACTGAGCAAAGTCTCTCTCTCTCTCTCTGCTTCTTTTTACCCGTCATCCAAGCCCCGCGCCCGCCTGTCTCCTAGGGCCGTGCGTCCCCGCATTATTACTTGCATCTCTCCGATCACTGCCGCTCCGGAAGCATCGACGTTGAAAACTGACTGACTCCAACCTTACGCATCACGAACCACAAGGCACATACCTAGCAATTATGAACCATTAGGGGGCAGCCGACTCTTCGTCAGGGGAAATCAAGGCGTTAAATCCCTTTGGATTTTCGTCGCGACGCTTAACGGCAGAATTGCTGTCAAAGGCCGCCTTCTCCAAGACAAGCCGCAGGTCTTTAAATTCAGAACCTGATCTCCTCCTAACTTCAATTCTTGTAATAAACATACTTTGGAGAGTCATTGTGACATCGTGCCCCGACATATCAGATGCCAGTGATCGAATTGGCGATTCTTTTTTCACCACAGTCCGTATTATTACTTCGACTCCGAGTAACAAAAGTCTCTTTTCCCCTATTCCAGCCTGCGCTGCTTAATTCCAACTAAAGCGCCTGCACGCCATGGACGGCAACGATCTGACTGCTGCCTCCTCTTCAAACCACTCGACGCCTAGTTCTGTGTCAAAGAAAAAGACTCGCCGAAGAGCTGATCCAGCAAACCAAAAGCGAAGATGCATCAGTACAGCCTGCATTGCTTGCCGACGACGCAAGTCCAAATGCGATGGCGCGCTGCCCAGCTGTGCCGCCTGCGCTAGCGTCTATGGCACTGAATGCATCTACAATCCAAATTCTGACCATCGTCGCAAGGGAGTGTATCGAGAAAAGGTTGATAGCATGAAAGCACAGAGCTCAACGCTACAGATCATTGTTGAGGCCATATTGAATGCCACCGACGAGGAGGTACCGGATGTTGTAAACAAAATCCGGACATGCGATAACCTCGACTTGGTAGCGCAAGAGCTTCTAAAAATGAACTCGGAACCTAAAGACGAATTTGAGGATCAGGCTGACGAAAGTGCCATATCTTTCCTACCTGTGGAAGGAGAACGAGAGCTCGCAGGCAAGATGGGAGAGCTGCGACTCGAAAATGGATCAGTTCGCTACATTGGTGGCACATCTCACCTCATCTATTTAGGAGATCCTCATGAAGGGTTGGATAATGATTCGCCTTCTGATCAGGGCATATCAAGCGACAACCCGATCACAACATGGACTCGTGTCACTACGGATCCACGGCTCATCATGCACCTGATGAACATGTACTTTCATTATCATTATCCATACTTCACCACGCTTTCGCGCAAGTTATTTTGGCGAGACTTCATGAGAGGAAAGGCGGCATTGAAGCCGGGTGCAATATACTGTTCCTCGCTATTAGTCAACGCAATGTTAGCGCTTGGTTGCCACTTCACTGACGTCCCAGGTGCCTTTGGCATACCCGGCGACAGCAGGACGAAAGGCGATCATTTCTTCGCTGAAGCTAAGCGACTAATCATCGATAATGATGAATATGAGAAGCCCCGACTTGTAACCGTGCAGGCTTTGGCGCTCATGTCCGTGCGAGAGGCAGGTTGTGCCAGGGAGGCCAAGGGCTGGGTCTATAGTGGCATGAGCTTCCGAATGGCTCTCGACATTGGCCTCAACCTCGAAGTAGAAGGTCTGGACAAGGAGCACATGACGGAGGAGGAAATTGACGCTAGACGAATCACCTTTTGGGGATGTTTCTTGTTCGATAAAACATGGTCCAACTATCTAGGCCGTCTGCCACAGCTCCCGATGAATTCCTTTACTGTTTCCAAAATCGACGTCTTCCCCGATGAAGACGCGGCGCTATGGTCGCCTTTCACTGACAAAGGCTTTGATGAGTCTCTTGCTCGGCCATCGAGGACACGAGCTGTTGCTCTTCACCTGTCTAAGTTGTGCGAAATCAGCAGTGACTTACTCGTCTTCTTCTACCACCCTAGCCATATAAAGAGAGCCAGCAGCAAGTCTCTCGAACTCAAGAAGCTTGGCGAACTCCACCAACGGCTTGAGGAATGGCGAAAGGATTTACCCAAGGAATTTGAACCCAAGGAAGGCCTACTACCAAATGTGATATTGATGCTGTAAGTTGCCCATGTAACTCAAGTTCAAAACCCAACCTCCTCGATCATAAAAAAAGGCAATTGTAGTTGACAAGATCCTAGCACATTCTATCACCTCCAATACATTCATCTATTCAGGCCATTCTTGAAATATTCCCCAGCTGCATCGCCTCTGCCAGCACACATATCTCCAAGGCGAATATGTACTGCAAATGCTGGCGCCATTTCCAAACTAATGAGGCTATATAAAAAATCTTGGAACCTCCGACAAATTTGCAACATTGCAGTCTACATGATACATAGCGCCTGCACCATTCACCTACTCAATCTACCCGAAAAGACAGCAAAGCGAGACCTCACACATGGCCTTAAGCATCTAGAGGAGATTGCCGAGGATTGGCTCTGCGCCAGGCGGACGCTAAGCATCCTCAGTGTCTTGGCCAGGAAATGGAGATGTGAACTACCAGAAGATGCTGAGGTGATTCTCAAACGAACAGACGAGAAATTTGAATACTACAGCACGTCTGAAGTCCCCTCTCCCGGGTCGAGTAACCTCGCTCCTGCATCGCCAGGGACATCAGAAGAAGGGGCGGCGCAAGCTAACAGGCAAGCATTTGGGCAGTCTAGGCAGCAAGCTGTGCCCGCACTGCAGCCGTCCATTGAGGAGCGGTTGTCGATGGACTCGCCACTATCATCTATAGGAAATGATATTCCCGTCTCCAATCAGCAACCTATGCCTATGGAGCCTCCTCAAATGGATTTCTCCCAGGATCTGTTAAGCGTATGGTCACAACAACTAGATATACCCTTGAGCGTACAGTCCTCAAGCCTATCATCCGCTAACCGGAGCCATATGTCACCTGAAAGTATGAACCAGGCAAACCAGAATCTAGGTATGGATAGCCGCGATTGGTTACTGAGTGACTCCGCGCGACTACATCAAAGCTTCGGAAGCTGGGATATGAGACAGCAGGCGGGGCCAGCAAATTCAGTTTTTATGTTTGGTAGCAGTCAAGGTGATGGAATGGCAGCAAATGTGGGAGCTGAAAACCAGGAGCTGAATTCCTTTGCTGAGTCCTTAACGTCGCTTAGCCCTGAGGCGTGGCTGCCGCAGGGATTGGAATAGAGGATTTGAAATGAACTACTTTATTTATTCATTTAAAAAGCAAGTGATGTATATTACATTTACACCATTGCGAGTCCGTCCTTCTAGCAATGAATGAGGAGGGGGCATCGACATGTAAATCACTTTAGGGCAACTTGTACCGTGGACCAACCAAGTCGTCGTCTAGTCTCAAGATAGCCTGTTTCATACCCCCAACTATTGGAGAGTAACGTCTCTTTTCTGCATTTTGTAAAGCATCTCTTACCGCTATTAAATGACGTTAACGCGCCAACGGAGTTGGGATTCATTCCTACTTTATATTTATGCATGATTTCGACGATGGAAGAATATACCGTTGTGGGGCTCCTTTGGTTAGGAAGTGCTATAATAATCATTATTTTACGTGACCAAGAAAGAGAAAGAAAAAGTCCGAATTCGATGGTACATAGGAAATATTCACAGCTAAATCTACTATACTATACTATACTATACGATTTTTCGCCTGTTAAGAAGCCTATTGTGGGAATGTACGGCAGAGTTGCTCGCTCTATAGCAAGCAACACGGGCGTTGCATTTTTATTTTATTTTATTCTCTCTTTCTTGGTCACAAGAGGTTTCTTACGTTTAAAATTCATAGGAATCTTGTTAAAAGCGCCCGGTCTCTTTTCAAGCGGCTGACACCCTTCGAGTTTCCCTTCTTCTTTCAGGTTCTCTTCTGTTTTGGGCATTGATCACCTGAAAGAAACGCCAAGCCAATGGGGGAGGGTCGAGACAATTTGGAAAAATTAAAAATAAAATGCTGAAATGTCCGAAATTTCTTCTTCCCCTCCTTTTTTTTTTTTTTTTTTTCGAAAAAAAAAAAAAAGAGGAGGCGCTGGGGGAAAGGAATGATTGATGGAGGTGGGACATTGCGAAATCAACACGTGTACGAAATATGTATGTACCTGGGGCAGAAGAAGTTACCTAGCAAAGAGACCAAGATTACTCCGTGCCAACTTGACCCAAATACCTAATAACTAGTAGTAATGGTATTGAGAGATTAGTATCACCCCTCAATCACAGATTCCAGGGAATACATACCATACTTTACAGTAAAAGAGGTCTAGGACGAGTCGAAATTGGGAAACTTTTCCGGAGGAAGGGTTAGGATGGGGGGAGGGGGCCTGAAGGATGAC
Source organism: Trichoderma oligosporum (assembly GCA_015266385.1). NCBI lineage: Eukaryota > Fungi > Ascomycota > Sordariomycetes > Hypocreales > Hypocreaceae > Trichoderma > Trichoderma oligosporum. The sequence continues at coordinate 38,520 of JACBYL010000691.1, read as the reverse complement.
ATACTGCAGAAAGCTTCATGAGATGTGAATAGTCAGTTAGACCTTGTTGGATGCTTACATAGATTTAGAACTCAGGCCCATCCGGATCATACAGTAAGGTAATTGTCAGAGTCGCTGAGCCTTTATCATCAAAAAGCAACAACAAGAAACGACAGAAAACCTCCCCCCCAAAGGAATAAAAGGGACACAGAGAAAACAGCTATCAATAGTACCCTGAGAGAAAGCGGAGATGGGGGCCCTGGACCTGGGTTAGCGCTCCTGTACAAATACGTATGAGTATATCTAAAGCCAAGCCGAGAAGTAAAAAAAAAAAAAAAAAAAAAAAAAAAAAAAAAAAAAAAAAAAAAAAAAGAAGGGCATCCATCCCTCCCCAGTATGTTTCTCGCCTTTGCCATGAGACGAGGAGGGATATTCACCCCGTATAGAAGTAGAAATAGAATATAGAATCCTAGGGAAATAACATACCCAATAATGGAGTGCTGCATGAAATGACTGACTGATTACTCCGTAGAACTCTAAGAAGTGAGATTATGGGGAAGACCCCCCCCCTTGCCGTATAGAGTGATGATAAGACAAGACATCCCTCTCGCTAGACAGGGGAAGGGATAAACCCCCCCCAGTCGCAGCAAAATCAGGAAATCTTGTCGCGCGATCCCGCCTCAGAACAGCAAATGATGGACACGTAGCGTTCCCAAGCATGAAGCATGTACTTGTACTAACTACTTTGTAATACTGATAATGTACCCCATACCCCGTAACCCCGTACTTGCACGGAGTAAGACTGGGGGAAAAGAGATTATGGGCTCGATTTCAGGTTCCTCGTGCTCGCTAATCCTTGGGCAATCTTAATGTTCGATTGCTGGGTCTGCGCTTTTGGCGTGCCGGTGCTTCTCCTCCGTTGCCGTTTTCCATATATGGGTAGGCTTGCGTAGGGTACGAAGGTAGGGTCTGAAGAACTATGTAAACAGCACCGAGTATTATTAGTCAACAACTCATCTTGTTTTTTTATTTAATGGGAAAAGATTTTCATACGGATAGAGCTGGGGGCATTGGTGGCGATGTGGGTGATGATGATGATGATGGAAGAGAAGAGTTGGGGTTTGTTTTTCCTCTCTCCTTCTTCTTCTTCTTCTTCTTCATTTCGATGAGCATTGGAATCGTCACCTACCATTCCCTCCCCCCCTCCCATTGAGTAGAAAATCCGCGACTAGCAAACAAGCAGGGTTTGGCTTTTTGCAATACTCCGTGTTTGAATAATCAATTGACCCCAGAAAAGTCTTCTAGTGTGAGAGTCACAACTCTATGATGTCGAATGAGGAAGTTTAGTAACGTCATTGACTTCCGTCTATCGGTAATATCAAAGTCGGCGGGCTTTCGTTTTGAACACGGAGTTTTCCTTTTTCTCTTTTTCTTTTTCTTTTTGTGTGTCTTGATCGTCGCCAAGCCAAGTCTAGACCATCTACACTCTCGAAAAGAAACGCCGCCATCGAACCGATAGTTTCTCTTACGAGTGATTCACGGGCATATGTGAAGTTGCAATTTCCATATCCAATATCAGACGATGTCCGTCGGCTTTTGCCCCTTGGGAATCCCGTCAAATTTTAGTTTCTCCCCCAGGTGTGTGGCGTCTACAACCAGCATCTTTTTCTTTTTGGTTTGAACGGCAAATTGAGATGATTTGATCAAACCCCCGTCACGTCGTACATCGGGGTTTTTATTTCACGCGTACATCATTTTCTTTTTCCTTTTATTTTGAATCTGCGGACAATGTTCTTCCGCTGCTTCAGCTGTATCAATGAGGCTTGGAAAAAGGGAGGGGGCATGAACCATGTTTTGAGCTTTTGGCGGGGAAACGGGGAAATGGGAAAATGGGGAAAATCTGGGGATGGACAGGTTAAGTATACTCCGCAGCGAACAGCTTCTATTTTTTTGACAGATGAATGAAAATCCTCTAGATCTTGCCCATGCCAAGGCTATCGGACAGGGTTCCATCAGGAGAATAATAATAATAATAATAATAATAATAATAATAATAATAATTCATTTATTAAAAATATTTGATGGCTGTCAATATAACAGCTACTCTGTATGTATTCGAACCGTATGATTTCATATATTTGTGAGTTCACCACCAGTTTCTCAATAGGATAGCCGGTGGTTACACTAACGCTTCTCGTGAGCTTTTTTGTCATTCTGTCACTGGCTGCAAAACTCCGGGGTTCGGCCCGAGTACCGTTGACCACATGCAGGGCAGAGCTTCTACTCAAGTCTGAAGAGATTGACCCCCTTGTCAGGGCTACTACTTCGGCGCTATTGTATTATTAGGAGGTGTGGCTGGTCCATGGCTGGTCTATATGGCTCCTCTCCCCCCCCCGGAATACTAACATGATGCTGTTTAGGACTAACAAGTATGTGTGTCACTTTACATGATCCCTGAAAGAATCGCGGATAATTCTATTCTACGATATAATGTACGAAACGTATCAAACAAGTGTGTATGCGCAACTTTCGGAGCTATCGTCATCCAATAGTGTTCATCTCGGCATCACCCCCTTAAGAATATTAACTTCTCCGTCCCTCACTTGAGGGTGTCAATGATGCGGTAGCGGTTATCGGTCGGTATTAGCGGTTTGAGAACTGATCGCGCTTGATGCGATGAGATGCCGCTTACGGAGAATCTATAATGCCTACCTGCTACTACCTACCACAATAACTACTAGTAAGTATTCAGTAGGTATCCGGCAGAAGGGCAATGTGATATATCAGAGTCGGCAGGCTATTATACGGGGAAGAGGGGGGGAGTTTATGGAGATGTACTTTGTTTGTGGTAAAATAGGCATCAAAGTGAAGCATCCGGCAGTTAGCAAAATAGCCTAGTAACAGAGTTTTTTTTTTGTCGGGGTCTCTTACTGAGTTGGGGAGCTCAGCTGCCCAATTACATGTGCTCCGTAATTGTTGATACTGTGTCTCATCTACAGCAATTGCTCAGGTCCCGAAGTAGTTGGTGTACAGCCGTAACCTGACTCCATACGAGTTTTTTGGTAATTTCAATCAGCAAAGATAGTTGTGGAGAGAGTGAAAGAGAGAGATTCGACATTGCTCCATTTCGGGCTTAGTCGCATTGCCGCTGGCGTATCTACCTAGGTACCTTTTACCGTTCTGCCGTTCTACCTTAGTTTTGTTTACTGTTTAAAGCTACTACTTGTAACTTGGCTACTAGGCATAGCAGCCAGATGCTAAATTGATTATGTAATGTAAAATTGTGAGTAACAATAGGGTCTCCGTTATGAACGGGCTGTAATGAAAGTATTTTGGCTTACGTAATATAGTATATTGTTGCAGCTTGTTGGCTTCATCCATTTTCTAACACGTGAGAAGGAGTCCTTAAACCATTGGACGAAGCATGGCAATATTCTGCGGGATCTGGTCTATATCATACGAGTACGCCACCAAGTACCTTAGCCCGTGAAGCGCATCAGGTCCTATGTGAATCATATCCAATCTCAATTGTCGACCAGTATCAATGCAACGAATACTAAAACAAGCAGATAATTGAAACTTCCTTTCTAACCAATCGTCCACGACTATTGCTTGCTTCATCTTTAGTTTAAGCCTCAGCCGCATCTACCAAATTGCTAGTATGTGGTTATTCGCTGATCAAGCGACAAAAGGGCTGTCGATCCGCAGATCCCCTTTGATGCCTCTCATTAACCTTCTAGAATGGGAGCTGCCTCCGGGCACTAAGTTAAAAAGCTTTGTCCTCTAATAAGTCAGTGCGTGCCGTGTCAGGGCCAAATGCCCAATTATTCACCTCCAGCTATATTTTCTTCATTAACAATTGACAACTATCGTCTCTCCTAAGGTGTAAACATTAACAATGTGAATCAATGCATACCCTGGTAGAAGCCCCAGTTATCTGTCAATAGCTGACAGAATTGTAACACCTACTATATTCGTCACAGGTCGCCATCCAATGATAGCCTCAAGTATCAATGCTTTGAGAAGCTTCACAATCAGGGACATTCTATTATCTGTTTGCAGATCTTTCATGCCTCTGAAGTTAAATAGAGCTCATCGTAACTCAGCATCGTTGTTTGACCAAGAAGCTTGACACTCATCAAGAAAAGGGCTTTTTTTTTTTTTTTTTAAAGGCAAGCAAAGGGTCTGGAAAAAAAGGGGGTAGAAATCAACAAGTTGTAAAATAGAGCTGGATCCCATAATATTTCTTTCCCCAAGATGCCTTCATATCACTCTGTTTCTGCCTTGGCCGCCTGTTTTTTTTTTTTTTTTTAAAGGCAAGCAAAGGGTCTGGAAAAAAAGGGGGTAGAAATCAACAAGTTGTAAAATAGAGCTGGATCCCATAATATTTCTTTCCCCAAGATGCCTTCATATCACTCTGTTTCTGCCTTGGCCGCCTTGGCTTCTCTTGCTCTCGCAGCCTCCAAGACTTGTTCGAGCAATACTCCTCTGTCATGCCATAATACCACAGTTGTTGACGATACTTGCTGCTTCATCCCATCGGGCCAGCTACTTCAGACTCAATTCTGGGACACCAACCCCCCTACCGGCCCTTCTGGTAAGAGATTTTCTTTTTCTCTTGCAGCGAAGCGCAATGACACTTGACGTTACTCCTTCCATGTGAGTGGATGATTACCTAACAATTCTGCCATTATATAGACTCATGGACTATCCACGGACTCTGGCCGGATAACTGCGATGGCTCGTTTCCCCAGACATGTGATAGCAGTCGAGCATACACCAATATTAGCGCCATTCTGCCTGCTATGGGCGATAGTGACACTCTTGACTATATGCAAACTTACTGGAAAGACTACCAGGGCGACGATGAGTCTTTCTGGGAGCACGAATGGGGCAAGCATGGTACTTGCATCACTACTTTGGAGCCTAGCTGCTATACCAACTACGTGGCCACTGAAGAAGCAGCCGACTTCTTCACAAGGACTGTTTCGTTGTTCAAGACACTGCCCACCTATCAGTGGCTTGCTGATGCTGGCATCACTCCCGACAACTCAAAATCTTACTCGCTAGATGACATCCAGTCTGCTCTCTCTCAACAGCACGGCGCGGAGGTGACTCTGGGCTGTGAGGGAAAGACTTTGAACCAGGTCTGGTATCATTTCAACGTCAAGGGCTCCCTGCAACATGGCCAATTTGTTGCTGCTGCGCCCGATGGCTCCAAGAGTACCTGTCCTGATTCCGTTTACTACGATCCCAAGAGCGGAGGCGATGATGAATAGCAATGATACTCTATAGTTCGCCACGTGAGATGATGGACGGACGAAAGGATAAATGAAGTCAAGAGGGTTGGTTCGAGATAGAGAGACAAAGACAGACAAAGAGAGAGAGAGAGAGTGTGGGGACAAGTGGGTGGCACAAGGACCTTTTGTCCATGCCTGTATATTTGCTGTTCGTCATGTATGCTACACTACATCGAGTGACTACTAGGTAATCTGAGGTAGGTAGCAGGTGGCAATGGGATGCCACCATAATTTCGAGGGATTTGGGACGGCAGAAATGAAATTTAATTTTTCAATTTTTCAATTTTTCAATTTTTCAATTTTTCAATTATTTATTTTTATTTATTTATTTTTATTTACGGAGTATATTCTGAGGCAAATTTTACTTCCAATATTTTCTGCAATTTGGTTGTCTGTGAGAAATTGGCTGGTTGGTAAAGAAAATCTCCTGACCATCAGCCAGTAGCCTCCTCATATCAGCTAACGCGTTGGTCGAGTTAGAAACGCTGGCCTTGTTTACTTTGGAAGTATCTCGGTATTTCGTGCTCAGTACGGAGTATGGAGGAAGCATTCAAAATCGTTGTCTCATTTTGGAGTGGGTCATCCTTGTCGGTACTTTAAAAGAGATGAATAATCTAAGGAGTACGTAGACCGCTAAAAGTATATCACTATAGCACTTGCCTTATAGCACTTTATGAGCTATAATTATAGCGGCTTTAGCGCAGTATTAGCCACTATAAAATAGCGCTTAAGCAGTTACTCAAGGTAGTGGGCAAAAATGCACCTGCTGACTAAGAATATCTGAGCTATTCATTTTGAATTGCTTCCTCCGTACTGTACCAGGTATGTACTACATAGTAATCAATAATACTAGATAACTAAAAACCTTGGAAGAAACGGTGCCAGGAACGGCAAGTGGGCCTAGACGACACATGAGAAATGGGTTGCCCCTAGTCGCAAATAAGCCTTGAAGATTTTTTTTTTAAAGCGGCGAGAAATGGGCACTAAGCAGCGGCCCAATCATAATCTATACAAGAACGGATTAAAGCTGTCTGCCGCGAGACATGGTTGGCTGTCTGAATCACTTGGCACAGGCAAGTGCGAGCACTACCTGGTACTCCCGTGAGCGTTCCTGCTCCAGTTGCACGGCACGGGTTCTCTTTGCGTCTCACGGCAGGCATCTGGCACCTGCAAACTTTCTGGGGTTTGAGTCAGGCCTACCTGCCTAGGTTACCATCTTTTCACCTCTTGTTCGTACTCCGCATTATGGCGTTTCTTTTCTTTTCTATTCTTTTCTTTTCTATTCTTTTTCTCTTTTAATTCTCACTTCTGTTTTTATTTTCAATATTACTTTTCAAGGACATGCTCCTTCGTCGCCACAACAATAATCTAATCGGCATGTTAATCAAAATGAGGGGATCCAAAAAAATTTCCTTCGCTTAGCCAAACGGAGTCCATTTCCGAAGACCGACCTCTCCTCTCTTCCCCTTGTCCGATTCTCATTTCCCGACACGCCCTATTCTTCACTGGCCTGGGCTGGGCAAACTGGGGCAGCGAGCCAAACCGTGGCGCCACTTGGATGGAAATGGTCGACCCCATACCCATCGCATGGCCCCCCTGTTCGGATTTTCCAGAAATGCAATGGGAGAGCTTGACCCATTGGGAAAGGCTCTCTGACATGCCATCTTGATGAGCTTAAGTCTGAGGGCACGGTTGACAGCGTAGTAACAAGAAGCCACCCACAAAGAGACTGGCGCTGGTTTGGTACGAAGAGCCAGGTCCAGGTCGCCTTGCAAATAACGGCGCCGTCAGGATGCCAGCGCCAAACCAACGCGGCCAGCGACTAACCCCGCATAATAGTTCGCTATGAAACTGGTCGGTCCTTACCACCGGCAATAAAGTGTCGATGCGCGTGGCGTCAGTGGACAAGCTTGCTAATGCAAATGTAAAGAACGGAGTACAAGTAATGTACAATGAGTACCTGGGAACTTAACAAGCAATGCAAGTTGCCCGACGGATGAGCATCGGAAAAAACGATGGAGAGGAGCGGCTCTATCAAGTTAGAATGGCTATGTTGATTCGCCGAACCAGGAAGAAACTGGGTAGAATCGTTCGGTTCTTGTCTCAATGCTGGTCTTACCACCAAGCGCTTTGTACTCCTCGGACCCTGCTCCGGCGGTCAATCTCTCGTTTGTCCAGCTTTCACGCGCTTACGCTTGCCCCTCTGGAGAATGGCCGTGCTGTGACATGGCGCCTCTGCAGCTGCCTTTGCTCCCCCTACTCGATCGTGATGTGGTGTGCTAGGGAAATCATGGGGAATAACTCCAACTGCTTGACGGAAACGCCTGGCGACGATGTGATGATACTAGTATCTCCGAAATTCCCTAGCAATCTAAGAGCAATTGCTCCAAAGACGCGCACCAATTGTAAGTGCATCACTGCACCCCAGCATCTCCACTCCCAAGTCTACCTCCACAAGGTGCTCCATCTCCCACCCAATTCATGACCATCACTTGGCCACCATCAATTCCGCCTCCACACCCATCGACGGCTTGCCTTGCTTGCCCACCCTTGTGAGGTCCCCGGGGGCCCTCACAAGGCTTGTCTGATGGAGGCCCTCTAGAGCATGAAGCGGAACAGCAATAAAAATTCAAAGAGTCCCCATATCTTAAATCCATGATGGAGCTCCTCTTGTCGTACTCTTTATACTAGGTTCCCCGTCTCAGTCACAACTGCCCATTCAGATCACATTGCATTGTCTATCTTGTCTGTTTGTCCTGTCTGTCTCTGTGCTTTTGGGTGACTGTCATCTTGCCAAGCTGGCATCTGTAGCATTGCAAATGCGCGCGTGGTAGGGATTTTCTTTTATTACCTTTTTACCTTTCCCCTCTCTTTCTTTATACCTCGGGGGCTCCCGGGAGTGAGAGCTGTTGTCGGCGAGTTAGCGGCCTCAGTCAAGAGACCGATCTCAGCCGATTTATTTCCATCTCAGAAGGATGTCGACCCCGGAAGATTCAATCAGCTCTTTTTAAAACGACTCCGTTGGATACCTACTTTTTGTTGAGGCAGCAATACATGCCAACAAAGGATTTTCAGAACTCGGTGTATTAGCTGTTCTGCAGTAATTCCCCCTCCTGAGGGCTATAGCCCCCCCCTCTCAACGCAAAACTTGACGAAAATAACGACAAAAAAAACATACAAATTTCACGAAGCCGCTGTACTGGAAGCACATTAGAGCTGAAACCAGTTCTCTATCTGGACAAGTGATTTGCTGCATACTGCTCAGCCATCCCTTGTCTTGACACCATTGTTTACCATTACTGCCTTTCATCGTCCTCTTATCCATCGCCTAGCCTTGCTTCAGCAAAATATTTATCAAGCATAATAAGGCTCAACCATCAACAAGGCGTCATAATGTTGTCAAATCCGCTCCGCCGTTATTCTGCGTATCCTGATATTTCCTCGGCGCCCTTTGATCCAAACTATCATGGGTCTCAAAGTCATCTTCACACGATCAACGTTAGCACATACAACAGCGGTCACCCCTATCCTATTCAGCACATCTCACAACATGCTGAACTCCCAACTTCGCGCATGTTAAGGTCCACCCCACCCCAGCCAAAGCCACGGCAGGGTTCTATTATTTCTGGTAGGAAGAATTCTACAGGAACTGTAGGGCCAATCAGGAGAAGAATCAGTCGGGCCTGTGATCAATGCAACCAGCTGCGTACTAAATGTGACGGCTTGCATCCCTGTGCCCATTGTATAGGTATGGGTTGCCCCCCTTTCCTAGTTTTAAAAAAAAAACAATCTTTCAGAAGACGTTCTAACACTTGCCAGAGTTCGGACTTGGCTGCGAGTATATACGAGAGAGGAAGAAGCGAGGCAAAGCATCGCGCAAGGATATTGCTGCTCAACAGGCAGCGGCAGCAGCGCGACATCATAACGGACAGCCGCAGGATAGCCAAGAGGATCAACATCGTAAGCTTTCACGCCAGCAGAGTGAGTCTTCACGAGGCAGTACGGAGTTGCCACAAGCAGCCCACGACCCATCACATGGCCATAATATGGAGGGATCTGTTAGCTCATTCAGCGACAATGGGCTGTCACAGCATCCCCAAATGGGGCCGATGGATGGGCTTGAGGATCATCATGGTCACGTTGGAGTTGACCCTGCCTTGAGTAGGGCTCAGCTAGAAACATCATCAGCAATGGGCTTGGGCTCGTATGGGGAAGTTCACCACAACTATGATAGCCCTGGCATGAATGGTCATGTAATGGTGGCCCAGCAGTATGGCCCTCCGCAGACCACCATGCCGGGATATTCAGGTATTCCCTATGCTACGCAAGCCCCGAGCCCAACAACTTATAGCAGCGATGGCAACTTTCGGCTCAGTGCTGGTCAAATCCACGAATACCCAATGGCGAATGGAAGTTCGCCTTCATGGGGTGTCTCGCTAGCCTCGCCTTCTAACCAATTTCAGCTTCAGCTTTCACAACCCATTTTCAAGCAAAGTGATTTGCGATACCCCGTGCTTGAACCTCTATTGCCCCATCTGGGGTCAATTCTTCCTCTTTCATTGGCCTGCGATCTGATTGACTTGTACTTTTCCTCGTCCTCATCGGCGCAAATGCATCCGATGTCTCCATACGTTCTAGGCTTTGTGTTTCGGAAGCGTGCATTCTTGCACCCGACGAATCCAAGAAGATGCCAACCTGCACTGCTTGCGAGTATGCTGTGGGTAGCGGCACAGACCAGCGAAGCGTCTTTCTTGACGAGCCTACCTTCTGCAAGGAGCAAAGTCTGCCAGAAGCTGCTGGAGCTGACGGTTGGACTTTTGCAACCTTTGATCCATACTGCAACGAACAGTCCGTCTCCCAAGACTAGCCCAGTGGTTGGTGCTGCTGCTCTGGGGGGCCTTGGAGTAGCTATGCCAGGTACGGTGAACTTGGAGTCTCTGGCAGGTGAAACAGGCGCCTTTGGAGCCGTGGGAAGTCTGGATGATGTTATTACTTATGTGCATCTCGCGACAGTAGTGTCAGCTAGCGAGTACAAGGGTGCTAGCCTTAGATGGTGGGGTGCGGCCTGGTCTTTGGCCAGAGAGCTTAAGCTTGGTCGTGAGCTTCCATCGAGCAATCCATCTACCAACCCGGAAGATAATGACGCTGTTGATGAAGAGGTGGATGAACATGATATGAACAGAAATAATACACGGTTTGTGACTGAAGAAGAGCGCGAGGAACGGCGGCGAGCGTGGTGGCTGGTGTATATCGTTGATAGACATCTGGCTCTCTGCTATAATCGCCCCCTATTTCTCCTCGACAGCGAATGCAGCGAACTCTTTCACCCAATAGACGACATCAAGTGGCAGACTGGACAGTTCCGAAGCCAACAAGGGGCAACCAATGGAAACATCAACATTGACAGCCCGATGGCGGATGACTTCGGCGACAACTCACGTGTTCGCGGCGCGCACTACGAGTGCCGTGGCCGTAGCATCTTTGGCTATTTCTTGTCTCTAATGACAATATTGGGCGAGATTGTTGACGTCCATCATGCGAAGAGCCATCCGCGATTTGGAGTTGGGTTCCGCTCAGCACGAGATTGGGACGAGCAAGTTGCGGAAATTTCGCGACATCTAGACATGTATGAAGAGAGCTTGAAGAGGTTTACGGCCAAGTATCTGCCAATGTCGACCAAGGATAAGGAACAGCATGAGATGCACGATGGCGGAGCTGTGCCAGAAATGCAGTCTCCGCTCTCGGTACGGACGAACGCATCAAGCCGCATGACAGAGAGCGAGATACAGGCCAGCATTGTGGTGGCCTATAGCACTCATGTGATGCATGTCCTCCACATTCTCCTTGCAGACAAATGGGATCCTATTAACCTACTTGATGACGACGACCTATGGATTTCATCCGAGGGATTTGTTACAGCAACAAGTCACGCGGTGTCGGCTGCTGAAGCGATCAACCAAATTCTGGAATTCGATCCTGGCCTGGAGTTTATGCCATTCTTCTATGGAGTCTATCTTTTGCAGGGATCATTTCTTCTCCTTTTGATCGCCGACAAGCTGCAAGCTGAAGCATCTCCAAGCGTCATCAAGGCGTGTGAGACAATTGTACGAGCACACGAAGCTTGCGTTGTGACTCTGAGCACAGAATATCAAGTAAGTTCTTAAGACAGACCCCCCCCCTAAGGTAAAAATGAATGAATAGAAGACTAACAAATAAATTAGCGAAATTTTAGCAAGGTCATGCGAAGCGCGCTTGCTCTGATTCGAGGTCGTGTGCCAGAAGATCTAGCCGAACAACAACAGCGACGGCGCGAGCTTCTTGCGTTGTACCGGTGGACGGGTAACGGTACTGGCCTGGCCCTTTGAGGGTATGACGGACGAAGAAGATGATGATGATGATGACGAAGAAGAAGCCTCAATAATAAGAAGTGATGAAGAGGACAATTGAAGATATAAAAAAAAAAAAAAAAAAAAAAAAAAAAAAAGAAAGAAAAAAAAGTTGATCGATCGAAAGTTGGTTACTTGGCAAAAAGTATGGCGGGGGAGGAGGGGAGAAATACATACCCCTTTTTAGTTATAAGCCAGAAAAGGCAAAAAGTTTGGGTCCGTTACAAGAAGACCAATTATGGAGGAGAACATTGTATGACTTTCCATTTTAGCAAGTATGGGCTTAGCTTATTGGTTTCTATGGTGTTGACTGGGGGATTCTTCTTTTTCTTTTTTTTCTCTTTTGGATATTTGGATATTTGGATTCTCTGATGGGTCAGTCTGGTTGGATCATGGCGTGATCAGGCTGGGAAGATGATGAGCGACAATTATGGTTATGATGGAAAAGATATCCCTGCGGTTTTGTATACGGCGGGGTGTTTGTTTAGGATTAGCAGGTTATCTGTATGTATATTGGTATATGGGCATTTATATTTTATATTACCTTACTTTATGGAACAAAGTTCGCTACCAGAGCATACGTGAGGGGGAGAGAGAGACAATGCGTGTGTGTGTTTGTATGTTTGTGTGTATGTGTATGTGTATGTGTATGTGTATGTGTATATGCGTATGTGTATTTTGTCTCGATATGCTTGCTTCATTGACATAAAACGTAGCTCCTTAGTTAGACAGCGCAGGAGATAGGCCGATGCCTGATGGCGAGCTGGACGCAAAGGCAGCAATCGACAATCGCCGCAATGTTGATTGGTTTCGTCAGCTGTTCATCTCATCTTTTTGCCAGTTCGCTTGCTTGCTCTAAAAAGCAGCAGCAGCAATTTACACGCGTACACACACACTCACACACACACGCAAATCAAGGAGATACCATGGCCAAACACGCTTCCAAACTGAAACCCCCCCAAATCTTTTCTAGACTATGTATGTCACGTCACGTCACGTCACGTCACGTCTATGAAGCGGTCAAGAGAAGAGCAAGAGCAGCAAATTGGAAAAAAAGAGTTGAAGAAGGTGTTGATTCACACACAGTAGAGACATGGTGTCTCTCTCTCTCTCTCTCTCTCTCTCTCTCTTGTGTGATGTTGAGGAATAAAGAATGTGATGGAAAGGGGAAGATGATGTGTGTCGTGGAAGAGTGAAGAGAAGAAGAAAGGATGAATACGGCCCGTGTTTAAACCGAGAGCATGTTTTTATTTTTAGGGGGAGATAGAGAGGGGGGGGAGGGGACCGCAATTAATGCACTGATTCACGTTTCTTTTTTTTTTTTTTTTTTTTTTTTTTTTTTGTTTTTCTTTGGGAAGATTTTTCCCTCTTATCTCTTGTGATAGTGGATGGATGCTGAGGAGGATTTAGAAAGATTCTTACAAAAGAAGAGTAGAAAAACAAGTTGACGATTAACAAGAAAGTCTGTATAGCTGCCTACATTAAAGAGAGAGAGAGAGAGAAAAAGAGAGAGAGAAAGAAAGAGAGAGAAGAAAAAGTTGTGTGAAAGTGAAAGTGAAAGTGAATGAAAGTGAAAAGTGAAATTAAGAGGTTTGTTTTGTTTTGTTTTCTTCGCACTCCCCTTTCTCATCAAACCACCCCCCCCCCCCCCTCCCTCTTTTCTTTTTTTTTTTTTTTTCCCCCCCCCCCCCCCCCTCTCCTCTCTTCCTTATCTTTTATTTGTCCCTAAGTTTGATGTTGCTCTCTCTTGGCATCTTCTTCATCTTCATCTTCATCTTTCATCATCTGCAATTTCTGCAATTTCTGCAATTCTTTCTGCCATGGCACAATTTCTCGTGTCATCGTGACCTATTGTTTGGGGCGGTCATTCCTCTTATTTCTTCCCTCAGGGCTTCTCCCCCTTAGCTCTCTCTATATATAAGAGAAGGGGAAAAAAAAAAAAAAACATGCTGCTGCTCCAATTTCTCTTCCCTCCTCTCCTGCTCTCGAGGCTGAAAAGAACAACCCACTTCTCTTCACCTTTTAAAACAAAAAGAGCAAGACCACTATCATTTCTCTGAAAAGAAAGGGAAAAAAAAAAACATAAAAACACACACACAAAAAAACAAAAAACAGAAAACAGAAAACAGACATTTTGAGGTTTAGGTTTGGCTTTATTAGGAGTTGTGCTAACTTATTTCTTCTTATCCTTCTTTCTTTTTGGTTGGTAGCTTGCTAAGAAGGTGTTGATATTCCTATTCTCCCTTCTTTATCTATAAGAGTTTGCTCTGCTCTGCTCTGCTCTGCTCGCCTTTCTGTTTGTTCTTCTGCTTCCTTCAAACTCTCATACTTTGCTGCTAAACATTTCTTCCTCATATCGTTATTGGAAGAGGATACTTTATGCACAAAAGAGAGAGTGAGAGAGAAAAAGAAAGAAGGAAAGAACGAAGGAAAGAAAGAAAGAAAGAAAGAAAGAAAGAGAGCCCTTCAATGTCGTCTGCTGGGAAACGCTCGCTTCGTCTGCCAACTTCTCCGGCAGAAGCGCAGACTAAACGTCGACGAACTGCTGCTTCTAGCTCCCTAGCTGTCGACTTTAGCTCTAACAATAATGGTGGTGCGTCTTCATCCTCTCAGTCAGCTATAGCTACGACATCGTCTTCGTCATCTTTTCCATTACAAGTATCAGCTACGTTTGCTCCCGCGTTGCCGTATCATAATCTACCACAGATGCCTATTCAGCTACCAGCAGTAGGAGGAGGAGGAACAGGAACAGGAGGAGGAGAAACAGGAACAGGAACAGGAACAGGAACAGGAGGAGGAGGAATAGGAACAGGAACAGAAACAGAAACAGGAGTGTCAACATCCAACACTCATTCTCACATATCGGCTCGAACTCATGCAAATCGATCTCGAACCACCTTTGGGCCGACACTTCGCATGGGAAGTTGTTCTCTCGATGAGATGCTCTTGTCAATCCCCCATGACGTTGCCTCCACCGAGCATATCCGCCGCAAGGATGCCCTCCGATACGAAATAGATTATCAAGAACGTAACCCGCCTATTCTACCACCTTCCAAGGTCAAGGACTTGCCCCCAAAGCCCTTCATCCCAGACTTTCTCAAGTTCCCTGATGGTATCAGTGACTTAGAGCGCCTCGAGATTGAGACTCGCAACAATGAGATTGCAGCGGAGCACCAGAGAATCGACCGTCAGCGGAACAACCAGGCTGCCAAGAAGTCGCGTCAAGCGCGGCTCGAAGCCCTAAATAATACACGAGTACTTCTCAATGATAAGACAGCTGAGTGTGCCTGGTTCAGGATGAAGGTGCTTTCTCTAGGAGGGAACACCTCGGATTGGAATATCGTGCCCATGGGAGTCAAGGCACGCCTCATCAAGGAGATTGACGGACGAGTCAAGACAATTGAAGTCGAAGTTGCAGACGCGAAAAAACGAGAAGAGGCAAAGAAGAGAGCAGATAGGAATAGGAGGCGGGCAGAGGCGAAGAAGGATGAGGAAAGCCAACAGCAACATCCTCCTCCTCCTCCTCCTCCTCATCATCATCCTCATCATCTTCATCATCTACAACAGGGCTTTGGGGGTGATGACAATGGATTCGGAGGAGTGAAAAGGAAAAGCGAAGACTATAACGACGACGATGACGACGATGACTATGTCGATGAGTAGTGACGACCTGATGAAATGATAATGAGAAAAGGACGAGCGGATGAATCGATCTATACGCTTGAAGTGGTGGGAATTCGAAATGTTCTGGGATCTGGGGTCTGAGGATTTCTCTTCTTTCCAATTCTTTTATTTTCAAAGGGAAAGGGAGATTTCAAGGACAAAGGTGTTTTGAAAAATGGACGAACTTAATCTCTTTCATACTATTCTACTCCAAGTTTTACGAAAAGGTAAAAAAAAAAACCCCCAGGTCCTTCTTTTCTAAATCTAACGATCCAACCTCACCCGCCCTTTGTCTATCTATATAGCCTCTTCACCACGGTTCATCATCATCATGAGTATCTCATCATCACCGCAATCTTTGCGTTTCATTCTCACTTCCGTCTATGCACCATCCTCCCCTTGACCCAAACTCGCTTCGTATTCCGATCATCCCCGTTATACAACCACTTGGCCACTCTATCCTCCCAAGTCTCCCACCCAAACACATCCACAAAGCCCTCATCAATATCGGCCTCTCTCACATCTCCATCTTCATCATCATTCACCTGACTCAAGCTCACCAGCTGTGCATCCCACTCCATACCCACCTCAAACCCTCCAATCTTATCCTCTAGTCCGACGCATCGTGCTCCTCCTCTCGTAGCCAGATACAGCACCTCTTCAACCGTCAGCTTGGCCCTCTCTTTTTCCTTTTCCTTCTCTTTCTTAGCAGCATCATCATCTCCCTCTAGGATGTCAATCCCCATAGCTACATGTCGGCTCACCAATGCAGCCTGTCTCGCGGCTTCCAAGATCGAAGGGCTATACCCTCCACTTACATCCGTCCCCAAACCAACGTCAATTCCCTTATCCCACATCCACCGCACTCTTGCCGCACCACTCGTCAAACACGTGTTGCTGCACGGACAATGCGATATTTTAGTTCCTCGCTGAGCAATCAGCGTTGCCTCCTCCTCCGAGATGTGTACCGCGTGGGCCAGTACTGTCCGCGGCGTGAGTAAGCCGGCCCTTTCGTAGACACCGGCGTACGAGCCTGCTTCAGGGAATAGCTGAGCTACGAGTTGTACCTCGCCAGGGTTCTCTGAAACGTGGGTTTGTATTGGAAGACCAGTTTCGCGGTGAATTTGCGCCAACCCTGCCATAATTTCGCGAGAGCACGAAGGAGCAAACCGAGGCGTCAGAATGGGTGAAACGATGCCAAATCCGGGGTCAATCTTGCGTACGTGATCAATCGTCTGCTGTGTCGCCTCCAAACCTTTCTCGGCAGATTCATCCCGGTAATAGTCAGGATTCAACGCCGTGGTATCCATACATACTCTGCCCACAAAAGCTCGCTGGCCCATGGATAAGCACAGGTCAGCCAAGAGGTTCGTAGCCGCAACATCAATGGTAGCGAAATAGGCCGCCGTCGTGGTTCCGTGAGAGAGCGTCTGGCGGATACACCTAGCATACACGCGGCGCGCCTTGGTGAGGTCCTTGAGACTGGCTTCAAGGGGAAACGTGTACGTCTCAAGCCAATCTAGGAGACTGGATTTGCCAAAGACGCCTGCATTGGCGTACTGAGAAGCGTGGATGTGCGTATCTAATATTCAGTTAGATCTCGAAGAGTTCCTCTTTTTGGTATCATGTTTGTCTGTCACACACACACACACACACACAGTGATATGGACAAAAAGAAATGCCAAAAAAAAAAAGAAAAAAAAGAAAAAACTCACCCACAAACCCAGGAAAATAAAACTGTCCTTCCGCAGCCTCGGTTATATCCACCTCTTTCTCATGCCACCCAAGCCTTTCCAATAGCCGGTCTTTGATCTCGCTCACATTCCCTCCCACATCCCTTTCAATGGCCGCAATCTTGCCCTGCGCATCCACCGCTATTCCTGTCTTGTGAAGGATTTCCAGGTCCTGCTGCGTTTTGGAGTGCACAAAAGTGCCTAGCAGCAGTAGCTTTCTCTGTGATGGCATGGCACTCTTTTCTTTTCTTTTCAGTTCAATCTCTAATGTTTTTTTTTTCTTTTTTTTTTCTGCAAAACTCTCTTTGAACTGTCGTCTTGAACCGCCAATCTGTCTGTCAATATCATATATATGAAGCGTCAGCAGAAGGCCCACCATCCATCAAAACGACCAGAAATCCCCCAGAAGACGCAGAGAATTGTGAATAAAGAAAGGGGGGAAACCAACTTGGCTCTCTCACCTATTCTTCTTCTTCTTCTTAAATATCAATGTCAAGTCAATACCTCTCACAATCCAACAAAATCCCCACCGGTTTCTCTGAAAGACTGGATCTATTTATTAAAAATATGAACAAGCCCAAAAGACCCCTGGTGCTATGCTATTGGTGATTTAAAACCCCCCATATTATTACTTTATTCCGTACTTTTGTAATAACTATCTATCAAACTTATTATTCGTTAAAGCGGCTAAGCTCGGCGGTCGCCGCAAACCGGACGTGACGACGGTTGCCACCGCCTTTGATTCTGGTTATTAGTCAGCTCTTTTGACACATTTGGACTTTGGCCAAACTTCAAGCAATCAAGGTAATGGAATTATTGATGAGACTATAGACTCCCATCTCGATAGCTATTTGAATACAGCAATTCGTAAATTGGAAAAAGAAGATATCTTAGGGTTTTATAATAGCAAGCCAACTCAAAACATCCGTACCACATAGGGCATCACACATATAGCATCCCATATAGCATCACATGTAGCATCACATAGTGTACACGAATCTCGCAAATATAATAAATAATTGAAATTTAATTGCATTACACATCTATTGCCATGGTAAATTCATCACAAATGTCAAACATTTCCCAGGCATCTATGGCCCCCGTTTTCCATTAACCCATCAATGTTCCACACCACTCATCCATCAAAATGTCACAAGGCTCTTTTCCCCAATATACGCCAAATTCATTGGCTCTCATCATGCCTATCAAGACAAAACAAATAAATGGTTGCATTGTATAATTCAGCAAACCATCCTTTAACATCCCTTCTTTCATTCTTTATGCTGCCAATCCAGCACCCTCGTGATCCGCACTAGCACCACTCTCGCTGCCAGTCGCCTCCTCGTCTTGCACATACTTGTCCCAGTTGGCCAAAACAGCGCCAATCTTAGGTGAGTTTGTCAGCTTGTACACATCCTCAAAGTACTCCTTGGTGAGCGCAAATGGCTTGGCTGTCACGTTCGGAATGTACTTGCCCACAAGCTTGGACGGGTCAATTGTCGTCTTGTGGATCTTCTTGAGCAGGAATGATCGGAAAGGCTTAACACCAGATCGCAAGAATGTCGAGTGGAAAGGCACGTCGATGCCTCGTAGTGGAATCGTCGCAAATCCTCTCTCCAGCTCCAGCGGCAAAGGCTTCTTCAGCGTTGCCTCTGCGCATCCACGGATGATCTCTCGTAGAGCACCCTTAGCTTCCTCAATGTTGCTTCGCATCTCCTCTACATCAATCTTTTGCATCTTGAGGAAATTGGTCACTCCTGCGAGTGTGTCCAAGGCTCGTAGGTCACCTGCACAGACATATTGCATGTTGGCAATGTTGTAGTTGACAATCTCCAATAGCCAGCCAGTCTCTTCTGCAATGTTATTAACAACAAACTGAAGTGCCTCCTCGTTAAATGTCTTTGAGATGCGGCTGGGGTTGACAGCACACATAGAGTAGTTGGATCGACCAGCGGCATCGCGTTCGACTGCTACTTGCATCGTCAAACCACGATAGAACACGACAGACACCAGACTCTCAATGGGCATGACGTCTGCTAGGGCTGCCAGAGCTGAGTATTCACCCAGTGAGTGTCCTGCAAACGTACTGTCCCGAGGAACAAGTCCCTTGGACTTCATGTCCTCGAAACTGGCCTTTTCCATCAAGGTCAAGGCAGGCTGAGTAAACTGCGTTGCTGACAGTAGACCCGTTGGTGATCTGTATGTGTATGAAGTAGACTTTTCGTCAATGTCCTTGAAGATTCTCTCCGATTTGATGGTGCCGTCTGCCGCCACCGTCTCGAAAGTCATGGCCATATAGTTTTGACGAATGGCCTTACCCCTAGGGCCACCAAAGTGTACCGTGAACTCCTTGGGGTTATTCTTGATAATGTTGGTAATGGAGAAACCTATGCCAAGTTCATTAGTAAACCAAAAAAAAAAAAAAAAAAAAAAAAAAAAAAAAACCAAAAAAAAAAAAAAAAAGAAAAGAAAAGAAATTGAATCCATGGATTAAACTTACCGTAGTTATCGAGGAGATACTTATCAGCACGGTCCCAGACCTCCTTCGCTACAGGACTGCTGCCATAGAGATCCATACCCATACCTTGCTCCTGCGAACCCTGTCCAGTAAAGACATAGGCCGTCACAGGCTGCTCTACCTCAGCTTCGCCCAGCAAAACCTTCTCCTCCGTTTCAGAATTGATGGCCTCAAGCTTGATAATTTTGCGGCCCGTCACCATGCCCACATGTTGCAGCTTTACTTGGATGGCGTCGTTGGGAAGAACCATGCCGACCAAGGAAGCATGGAAGCTACGCACTCGGCCAACGTTGTTCTCCGCAGCCCAAGTCTCAACCAGACTTCGCACGGCGGCGCTGCTGTACATACCGTGGGTAATAGTGCCGGGAAGGTTTGCATACGTTGAGAAAACGCGGGACACGTGGATGGGGTTGTAATCGCCCGACACACGTGCATATGTCTCGTTCGAAGCCGGCGCTCGGAGTTGCAGAGGAGTCTTGCCACTCAGTGGAATGGCATTCTCAAAGTTGATCGGCTGGTCTAGCAGTGTACCGTTGCGTTCAAGATAGTCGATGACAGGGTTGCCATGAGACTCTCCGGCCTCGTAGTCTACACTGGCGACTTGAATGACCTCCTTCGTGGGCAGCTCCAACAAGACTTGACCGCGGGTTTCCACGCTGCTGAAGATGGTCTTGTTCTTGAACCGCACCAAACTTTGCAAGCGGAATGTCAGTGTCTGGCCCAACAAGTCGATCTCGTTAGGGATCTCGTCGAGGGCAAACCACTGCTTGGATCGCAGCACAGCTACATCTTTGGTGGTCGCCAGATGTACCTGAACCGGCGTCTCATCCTTGCGCTGGAAGGTGTTCTCGTAATCCGTGTAGGCACCACGGTACAGGAACTGGGAAGTGACCTCCATTACCGGCTTGCCATCTCGGCTAATAGTACCGCAAACCTCAACCATCTTACCCGACTCTTGGTTGATAACAGCATTGATCTGCGCAGTTGTCGACACCTCATCACCCTTCTTGAGGGGCTCTGCACCAGGAATCATGCGGAAACCGTTAGACAAATGTACTAGCTTCAAGAGATCGCCATCAATGGTGCGAGGGAAGATGGGCTTCGTGATGGCTTTCCATCCAAGCACAATCGCAAAGTCCATAGGAGCATACATGACCTTGCCAGGTCTATCCACAAACGCTTCACCAGTGTTTCCAACGGCATGAACAAAGTCATTAATGGCTTCAGCTGTGATGGTGGTGCTGCCTCCGTCAAATTTGCTAGTGACCATAGCATCTAGATCCAGAGCATCATTGCCAAACCATGCCTTCCAGTAAAACTCCTTGATGCGATCGTTACGGCCCTCCATAACTTCATGAATAGGTGCATACCCGGCATTAGGATGGTAGTTGAATTTCAAAGGCAGCGCAATTGACGTTCCTAGCGCAGTTGTGTCTTTGATCATGTTGACCAGGATTTCATTCTCGCCATTAAGCTTGACCTCAATCACATCCACATACTGATTATGTCTCGGCTGCTCCTTAACAATGATGGCGGTCTTGGAGGGGTCGTTGGGGTACTGGATCTCGACAAAAAGGCCACGGACAGGGGCAAAGATGCGCCGCATGGGGTTTGTCTGGAACTTTTGGCCCTGTACTACCACATCCGACATAAGGAGAGCATATCTCCAGTTACGGTTAGGTCCCGCAAGAAGCGACAGCCAGGAATCAAGGGAGGGCATGACACTAGCGGGGGATGAAGAAAGGCGGTAGGTGTTCTTGTGAGTGTCGTAGCTGACAGTAAGGCCCTCAACGTCAAGCGGAATTTCCGTCTCAACAAGCTTGCCACCAAAATATTCAATGGCAGGAATAGCGGCCTCATCGTCATTGTAGAAATCCTTAGTCAATGACGCAATGTGAGAGTTGTGGATATTATCAAGAATGTCTTGGATAGGCTCATCAATGACAGTAGAGAACTTGGCCGCAGTGGGACCTTGGAGAATACAAGTTCGCCCAACATCCTGGCCAATGACTGCGTCGAGGTCTTCCGACTGCCACAGGGAATCCTTCTTGAAGTAGAATTCAAAGTTCTCATCGAGGGCAGGAATAAAAGTGACAGGCTTCTGGCCTGGCCGCAGGCAGAGAATCAAGAAGTACTGAACATCTTGGGCGTTGATGATTTGATGCTCAGCCTCGGGATAGTGTGCGAGAATTCTATCAACAGCACCAAAGGGCTCGTCAAGATCGGCATAACTCTGGAGAAGAGAAGGTCGACCCGATTCAGTGGTGAATCGCTCCTCGACTCGATGGATGAAATCACCAGTCAACCGAGTGTAGGATGCATCGATCCATCGAGATTGATGCTTAACGTAAAGCAGTTCAACTAGGCGTCGGACAACCTCAGCATACGTCATGTCCTCAAGGTCCACGGATTTTCCATCCTTGTTGCAACCAAACCAGACCTTCTGGAAGTCATCATTCAGCTTCTTGATGATGTAGTCCCGGTTCTTCTTCAGCTCTGCGACCCTCTTCTCCTTTGGTAGATTAAAGATCTTCTGGTCCATCTCGGCCCAGAATTTAACACCACGGGTGGCCAGCTTATGAATTGGCTCACCCATTTCGGATCGCACAGTGATGATGCCACCGGCAGGACCCTTGTAGGTCTTCTCCCACTCATCATCATCGAGACCAGGAGCATCGATAATCGCCTGCTTGGCGTTCTTGCTGGTGTGGGCTTCCTTAGCTACCATCATGCGGCTTCCAAAGAGGCAGCCATCAAAGGGCATGGGTGGATATCCGTACTTTTTAGCCCATTCACCGGTGATATACGGGTAAGTATCGTCAGCACCACCAAAGCCACTACCAGCAACCAAGATGATGTTCTCTTGTCGCCGAATTCGACCATACATCTGGAGAATAGGCTGGTGGAAGTCTTCAAAAGAGTGGTGACCACCGCCCCGCCCACCAGTCCACTGCAGAAGGACCGGGAAAGTGGGGTTTGCTTTAGCAATGTTGATGACGGCTTGGATGGCTTCGACTGAACCAGGCTTGAAGGCAATGTGCTTCAAGCCCAACGTCTCGATGTACTCCTGGGCAACCTCAATGGAGGGAACGCCAGCACCAATAGTCAATCCCTCAATAGGAACACCTTCAGCACGAAGTCGGCCAATCAGAGGGATTTGCCAGCCCATTGCACGAGGGTTAACATAGATGAGGTTGACAGTGATACCACGACCAGAAGGGATAGCCTTCTCGATCTTCTCAAGTGCCGCGGTCATCACCTTAGCATTGAAGTAGCCGCCACCTGCAAGCTCGATATGGTATCCGGCGTTCATGGTAGCCGCGACGAAGTCCCACGGAACAGTCGCAGGGGTCATACCAGCGACCATGACTGGAGGCAAGCCCAGGAGACGGCTCATCTTAGTATCCACGTACTTTCTGCCGCTCGATGTCTTGATTAAACGTGGACCATATTCCTTAACCCAGTCAATAGCAAACTTGACCGCATTCTCTTCATCTCTGTCGAAGAGCTCAGGCTTATATCCGAGTTCACCCATAGTACCCTCGACAGCTCCGGCGAGAATGACACGGATGCCTGTTCCCTCCTTGTTTCGGCTCGTCAGCGCTCCAAGGCCGGAAACGCCGCCGGGACCAAAGTCAAGAATGTGAGTTGCCTGGGGGAAGACAGTCGCCTTCTCCCAGTTAACAGGCGCTCGAGTAATGAGTCGAACCAAAGCTGGTACGATGTTGCCATTGGCTTCAGCCCGGAGGTCTTTACCGGTATTTGTATCGTAAACCGGGATCCCCAAAGCACTGGAGTCGATGCTAATATCTTTGAGATCCTCATCGATGATGGTGGTGGCGTCCTCTAAATACTTGCTATGGAAAGGGGCAGTAATAGGAAGGAACCTATTGACAAATCGGACCTTTCGCTCAGTGTGCGGGACTCGGGTTTGATCGAGACCTGTGGGAGCCTTCACTTTACGTAGCTGAGTGTTTAAACCGTACAATGAGGTAGGGGGACCTGTGACGACAAGATTGCGAGGGCTGTTGATGAGGGAAACACCAATGTGACGATGAGGTGGAAGATATTGGTTTGTGGCATCAATGTGCTTTTGAACCTCCTCTTGAGAGAGGTCACGGATACTCAGCATAGGAGTAGGTAAGCCTTCGCCGTTATCCTGAGACTCTCGAAGCATAGTTGGCGTCATGGAGGTAGTAGGGAAAGCCTGCTGGCTTCGAGCACCGATCCAGAACAGGATGGTCAGAATTGAGCTCGTAATTTCACGCCACGAGTCCCAAGAGTCGGTGGCTGCTGTTGCAGCTGCCATCACGATACCCTGAGAGTGACCAGTAGTTCCACTGATTCGTTCTCGGAGAAGGCCAGGATGGATGCCCAAGACCTTACATGTAACTTCATAGTGAGCCATCTGAACCAGCCCAATTAAGGGAAAGCTGACGGGCGCAGTAATCAAATAGTCAACGTCTGGGGTAGCTTCTGGGCTGTGAAGCCACGACAAGATATCCAATCCCTTGGGGAACATCTTCTCCGCGGTGGGGTGGTTGGAGAGAGTCTGCAAGAGCTCGGCAGCGTTCGCAATAAGCTCTCCAACAAAGCTAGAATATGTCTTGGAGATTTGGCGGAGCTCCTCAAAATACTCCTCGATATTACCCTGACCGCCAAAGATAGTGTAGATCTTGGCAGAGTTATCATCAGCAGCCCTCATCAGAGCAGACTCGTGAGGCTTGATAGTCCGGTTCGAAACAGCTCGAGCAATGTAATAACATCGAATAACCTCGAGCTTTTTTGACTCAATCCCGGGTAGAGTAGCTGCCAGAGCATGGACTTCGTTGCCCTGGAGGAAAGCTCGCTCAAATTCATTCAAGATAAGCTTGAGAACCTCCTCGTAGGATCCCTGAGAATCATCTTCTCCTTCGTCCACCTCGGAGGCTATGAAACCCAAATACCTAGCAACTAGCTCGGGTATAGATGAAGGCTCGTCATCCTGGGCGAGCTCATCCGTTGCTGGGGGTAGGACGACGACAAACCGATCTTTCAATTCGGAAGCATGGAAGTGGAGATTAGTCGGAACGAGGAACGAGGTTTCGAGAGAGCCGTGAGATAGAGTCAAAGGTCGCAGAGAGGCGCTAGATCTAGGTGTAGATATGCCCGTCTGGGGCCCAGTTGCAGCACCATACATGATGGCGGCGGCGGGGTGAAAGAGGGTATAATGGAAGATGTAAAAAAAAAAAAAAAGATTCAAGTCTGCGGGGTAGACAGGATTAGCAAAATTGATCTTATAGTATGGAGCAGACTGAAGGAAGACCAATGGACAAACCTAATTGCAATTAGGAACTATCAGGCCAAGAGACGGAAACGTTGCTCCTAGGCCTTGTCTATGGTGTTGAATTTGTTGGCCAATTCGAAAAACCCTAGAACGGTGCGCAAAAGCCCAGCCCGAAAGAAAATTCGTTGCCTGAAGAATCGAGTCTTGCAGAGGGTTGGCAAAAAGGAGAGGGCGGGTAGAGCTTGAACTTGTGCGAGCAAAAGCACAACTGCACCAGGCAAGCAAGATCTGAGAATAAATGAAGGAGAAGAGCTGTATGAACTATGAACTATGAGAAGAGGGAAGAACTTTGAGTCCGGACGAGAGGAGGGGCAGGGTGAAGCCGAGATTAACAAGTCCAGATGCCGCTCAACGTCTAAGTCGCGGTGGCGCTAATGAAAATTCACAAACACGCACTGACAAGAGAAGGTACAAGGCATGTACATGGTTCACAGCAACTTTCATGGGCGGGAGCTTGCAACAAGAAAACTCGCCAATTTTTTTTTAGTTCTGTTGGGGATAAAGTCGAGGATTTCCCCTTGCCCCAGAGCAGAGCCAAACCCCACCATGAACAAGCCGAATGTACCGGTACATGGGGTCAAACTTTTGGGGAGATATCGCAACCTGGACTGTTGAGTGTGCAATCATGCTTCTAAAGGCTCGAGATGTACATGTCACAATATATTGTTAGACCACGGTGATTAGTGATATCTTAAGGAAATATTTAGATTGATCTTGGCAAAGGAACCGGGATAATAGAGAAGATAGCTAGTATGGAGTAAAGGTACTAAGTGGCAGAATATGTGGTGAGATACAGAAAGAATTTGGGACTTCCTTATATGAGATATCTGTACTCTTATTGAAAGACTAGTCGCCTTGTCGGATGTTTCTTTTTCCATTTTGAAGTAAATTAAAAACACTCCTGTTATTATGCATCCTTATCTTGACAATCAAGTAGGAGTCCCAATGGCGATTGCAGCTCAAAGTATGATTAAAAGCCCTCAGTTGTAATCATCAATATCTCCTGTATAGGTAATACTGGATAGAGTTATAAGCAACGTCATGAACGGAAGGCGGTGAAAGAGTAAACAATGTAGTATTGTAATTCTGTAGTATTAGCTAACGATGGTTTTGCGGATCTACTACTCGAGCTCATCATCCTTTGGGGTTTCAACAATTGACGGCTTTGAGTCTTTACCAGTTTATTAATCTCCATCCCCAACTTCTACAAATCTTGAGCTAAGTGAATTACTGAACAGAATCCCATGATGATCTCATACTTTGATAGCATTAACAACAAAACAAAGGCTATTATTTCGGACTCCGAGAGGGATGTTGATAGAGCCCACCGGGCCGTTGGTGGCGGCCTCGTCATAGGCAATTACCTAGTACTATAATAGTTATGACCGTCTTACAAGTGAGGCAGCCAAAACAATTACAGTGTAGACATATGGTCCCTAAACCGATAAACCTCTAGTAGGCAACCAGGGTATAACGTCTCTCCAATTGGGGAGATTTTGACCAAAGAAAGAACTAAAACTGGGAACACTCAAAGATTAAGATGCGGTGTCCAAGTTAAAACTAAGACTTATTGGTGGAATTCCTCTCCCTAGATTGCATAAAGATGCTCCATATAAGTTGAAAGATATACGTTGAATGTGATTCCATATAGGTAATTATCAAATGGTATCCTCCACGTAAAATACCCCAAAGATAGCCTTGCTCTAGAAGGCAATGGATGTTTCACTCGAAGTCGTTTCTTGTAGTGGTACATAGACCTGCTTCCCCCCTTCCCATCGAAAACACAGTGGAGGGGTGCAACAAAACATTTTTTTTTTCTTCTTTTAACGGATGGCTTCGACTGGGCTTATCTTAGTGCAATAGCCAAGGGGCGACGGATCTACGGATGTACGTTCTATCAGCATATCGATAGGGAAAAACTCTTATCAAAGCCCTGAAATAGAACTTGTTTTTTTTTTGTTTTTTTCTCAATATTTTGTGCGCAATTTCTGCACGACATATTTGCTTCTCGCCAATTGAGTGCTGCCACGCTCTCTGACATGTATCTATAAAGTATAGGCAGACATATATCATGTGCCCACTACTAAACGGATCCATTGGGAGGTTAGGAAGCAAAATTGAATCTTTTTTGGCTGCAAAAATGGCTTCATTCTGGGAGACCAGCGCCACGGAACCCAAGCCGGCTCCAGCGGTTCTTGCTCTTTTTGGCTTAGCGTGGAAATGTGGTTGAGAAGTCCACTGGCCACCCTGCAGCAACCCGGCATTCTGCATAAGTCAAGATGTAACTTCCAAGTACCGTCACTACGACTCTGAGGGGTCCAGCCCAAATATTTTTCCCCCCCAATATTTTTTTTCAATCGTCGTCAACGAGTGGTGGGTCATTGATTCAACAATCAAGCGGTCGCTTCCTTCTATCCGTCCAACCGTCTGGGATTTGCCTTGCTTTGCTGCTCTCCAGCTTCCCTCCTAAATCAACCATTTCCTCGCACTTCCACCAGCGGGAAGGGCTTCGAACAGTTTCTAATCATTAATTCTCAATCCTCCAAAAAGTCCTTCTCTCTGCTCTGCTGCCCCTCAAAGGCACGGAGAGTTGGCTCAAAACGCCATCAACACTTGGTTGAGCAGCTCAAGTGGCAGAAATTTATTAAAGCGTTACCTAGGCAGGCAATTTGTGATTTACGATCCACACTGCCCGCGGCCTGTTACTCGACTTCAAATATATTTCTATACTTCTAATTGATACCCTCTTTAAAACATATACGCCCTTTCGAACGCATCATCGTCGCCGCCCGACCGCCACCATGCGTCCTGAAGTCGAGCAAGAGCTCGCCCACACGCTCCTCGTTGAGCTTCTGGCATACCAATTCGCCTCTCCCGTGAGGTGGATTGAGACTCAGGATGTGTTCCTGGCAGAAAAGACGGCTGAGCGCATTGTCGAAGTCGGCCCCGCAGATACCCTTGGCGTAATGGCCAAGCGCACATTGGCGTCCAAGTATGAGGCCTACGATGCCGCCAAGTCGGTTCAACGACAAATCCTTTGTTATAACAAAGATGCCAAAGAGATTTACTATGATGTCGACCCAATTGAAGAAGAGCCTGAGGCTGCGGCCAGCTCATCCGATGCCCCCTCCAGTCAACCCGTTGCGAGCACGTCTGCAGCTGCCCCACCAGTTGCTGCCGCTCCGGCTCCAAGTGCAGGGCCTGCAGCTCAGGTTGCAGATGTACCTGTGCAAGCTATTGACATCGTTCACACCTTGGTTGCACAAAAACTCAAAAAGGCTCTGACTGATGTGCCTCTTAGCAAGGCTATCAAGGATCTAGTTGGAGGTTAGTCTGGACCCTTTCTCTCTTCCTCCCTCCCCTCTCCATCTTATATCTCTTTTCTAATATTATTTACAACAACTTCTTAACTCTATTTAGGAAAATCCACGCTCCAAAATGAGATTTTGGGTGACCTCGGAAAGGAATTTGGCTCTACCCCTGAAAAGCCTGAGGATACACCTCTCGACGAGCTAGGTGCTGCTATGCAGGCCACTTTTGACGGTAACCTTGGCAAGCACACTCAATCTCTTGTCGCTAGATTGATCTCTTCAAAGATGCCTGGTGGCTTCAACATCACAATAACAAGAAAATATCTGGAAACAAGATGGGGCCTTGGCTCCGGTAGGCAGGATGGAGCATTGTTGCTGGCGTTGACCATGGAACCCCCTGCTCGTCTGGGAAGTGAAAGTGAAGCCAAAGGATTCCTCGATGGAGTTGTTCAGAAATACGCCTCAAATGCTGGTATTAGCCTGACTACTGCGGCTGCCTCTGGTGGATCTGATGGAGGCTCAGGAGGCATGATGATGGACCCCGCTGCTATCGACGCTCTCACCAAGGATCAGAGAGCTCTGTTCAAGCAACAGCTGGAGCTCTTTGCCAGATATCTCAAAATGGACCTCCGAGCTGGTGACAAGGCGCATATTGACTCCAAAAAATCAGAAAAGGTCCTCCAAGCTCAGCTTGATTTATGGACCGCAGAGCATGGCGACTTTTATGCTTCCGGTATTGAGCCTGTCTTCAGCCCACTGAAGGCAAGAACCTATGACTCGTCTTGGAACTGGGCTCGTCAAGATGCACTCACCATGTACTACGACATTATTTTTGGAAGGCTCAAGACCGTCGACCGTGAAATTGTCAGCCAATGTATTCGTATCATGAACAAGTCAAACCCCAAGCTCCTTGAGTTTATGCAGTACCACATTGACAACTGCCCCACCGAGCGCGGCGAGACTTACCAGCTCGCAAAAGAACTTGGTCAACAGCTCATTGAGAACTGCAAAGATGTTTTGGATCTATCTCCTGCCTATAAGGACGTTGCCGTCCCTACTGGCCCTCACACCACTGTGGATGCGCGCGGCAACCTTAACTACGAAGAGGTGCCTCGCACAAGCTGCAGGAAGCTCGAACACTACGTTCAACAGATGGCCGAGGGTGGAAAGATTTCCGAGTATGGCAACCGCACCAAGGTACAGAACGATCTGCAGCGTATCTACAAGTTGATCAAGCAACAGCACAAGATGTCCAAGACTTCTCAGCTCGAAATCAAGAGCTTATACGGCGATGTTCTGCGCTCCCTGGCCATGAACGAGAGCCAGATAATTCCCAAGGAGAACGGCAAGGGCAGAAAGTCGGGCCTAAAGGGCACAAGCCTAAACAAGGGTAGAGTCGAGACGATCCCATTCCTCCATCTCAAGAGAAAGACTCTACATGGCTGGGACTATAGTAAGAAGCTTACTGCTGTCTATCTCAACTGTCTTGAAGA
The DNA here is from genome assembly GCA_015266385.1 of Trichoderma oligosporum. Lineage (NCBI taxonomy): Eukaryota > Fungi > Ascomycota > Sordariomycetes > Hypocreales > Hypocreaceae > Trichoderma > Trichoderma oligosporum. The sequence goes on along the minus strand of JACBYL010000691.1, from coordinate 8,811 downwards.
GGCGGCCAAGGATGGTGTGACTTTCCAGGACAAGTATGTCTTGATGACTGGTGCCGGCGCCGGCTCCATCGGTGCCGAGGTTCTGCAAGGCCTCATCAGCGGAGGTGCCAAAGTTGTCGTTACCACTAGTCGATTTTCACGAGAAGTTACCGAGTATTACCAAGCTATATACACTCGCTTTGGGTCTCGCGGATCTCAGATCGTTGTCGTCCCCTTTAACCAGGGAAGCAAGCAAGATGTGGAGGCCCTAGTCGACTACATTTACGATACTAAGAACGGTCTTGGATGGGACCTTGACTTCATCGTTCCCTTTGCCGCCATCTCTGAAAATGGTCGACAGATTGACAGCGTCGACTCCAAGTCAGAGCTGGCTCATCGAATTATGCTTACTAACTTAATTCGCATGCTCGGCTACGTTAAATCTCAGAAGGCTGAACGCGGCTTTGAGACTCGTCCTGCCCAAGTTGTCCTGCCTCTATCCCCTAACCATGGCACCTTTGGTAACGATGGTCTCTACTCGGAGTCCAAGTTGGCTCTTGAGACGCTCTTCAACCGATGGCACTCTGAGAGCTGGGGCCACTATCTCACGATTTGTGGTGCTGTTATTGGGTGGACTCGTGGCACTGGTCTCATGTCCGGCAACAACATTGTCGCTGAGGGCGTTGAAGCGTTCGGTGTCCGCACATTCTCCCAGCAAGAAATGGCGTTTAACCTCTTGGGCTTAATGTCAGCTACCATTGTTGATCTCTGCCAGTCAGAGCCCGTCTTCGCCGACCTCAACGGTGGTCTTCAATTCATTCCCAACCTGAACGAATCTATGACCAAACTTCGTAAAGATATCATGGAGACAAGTGAAATCCGTAGAGCAGTCACCAAGGAGAGTGCTATTGAGAATACTATTGTTAACGGAGCCGATTCTGAGGTTCTTTATAAGAAGAAGACCATTGAACCTCGTGCTAACCTCAAGTTCGATTTCCCGCCGCTGCCAGACTGGAAGACAGAGGTGGCTCCCCTTAACGATAGCTTAAAGGGCATGGTTGACCTGGAGAAGGTGGTTGTCGTGACTGGATTTGCGGAAATTGGCCCATGGGGCAACTCCCGAACCCGATGGGAAATGGAAGCCTATGGCGAGTTTTCGCTCGAAGGTTGTATTGAGATAGCCTGGATCATGGGCCTTATCAAGAACCACAATGGCCCTCTTAAGGGGAAACCCTATGCTGGCTGGGTTGACGCCAAGACGGGCGAACCCGTTGATGACAAGGACGTCAAGCAAAAGTATGAAAAGTACATATTAGAACACGCAGGTATCCGCTTGATCGAGCCCGAGTTATTCGACGGCTATGACCCCAACAAGAAACAGCTACTTCACGAAGTCGTGATTGAAGAAGATCTAGAACCATTCGAGGCTTCCAAAGAGACGGCAGAAGAGTTCCGGCGAGAACACGGCGATAAGGTGGAGATCTTTGAGATCCCAGAGTCAGGAGAGTATATTGTCCGGGTGAAGAAGGGCGCATCTCTCTGGATTCCCAAGGCTTTGCGCTTCGACCGACTGGTTGCCGGTCAAATCCCCACCGGATGGGATGCCAAGCGATATGGTGTCCCTGACGATATCGTCAGTCAAGTCGACCCTGTCACCTTGTTCCTTCTCGTGTCAACTGCTGAGGCCCTCCTGTCATCTGGTATTACCGACCCATACGAGTTCTACAAATACGTCCACGTCTCTGAGCTTGGTAACTGCGTCGGCTCTGGCATGGGTGGTTCTGCGGCTCTACGTGGCATGCACAAGGCCCGATTCCTCGACAAGCCCCTACAAAACGACATCTTGCAGGAGTCTTTCATCAACACCATGCCTGCATGGGTCAACATGCTGCTGTTCTCTTCCTCTGGACCTATCAAAACCCCTGTCGGTGCTTGTGCTACTGCTATCGAGTCTGTTGACATTGGTGTCGAGACTATTATGGAAGGCAAGGCCCGCATCTGCCTAGTCGGCGGCTTGGACGATTTTGGTGAGGAGGGTTCTTATGAATTCGCCAACATGAAGGCGACCAGCAACACTCTGGATGAGTTTGCCCACGGCCGTACACCAGGGGAAATGTCGCGACCTACGACCACCACTCGAAACGGTTTCATGGAGTCCCAGGGATGCGGTGTCCAAGTCATCATGACGGCTCAGCTCGCCCTAGACATGGGAGTGCCAATCCATGGTATCATTGCTATGACCAGCACTGCCTCTGATAAGATTGGCCGATCTGTCCCTGCGCCTGGTAAGGGTATTTTGACATCCGCACGCGAGCATGCCGGCAAATTCCCATCACCGCTGCTTGATATCAACTACCGTCGCCGGCAAATTGAACGCCGCAAGAAGCAAATTAATCAATGGGAAGAATCCGAATTAGAATTCTTGCACGACGAGATAGAAGCCATAAAGGCCCAGGGCGGTTCATTCGATGAGAAAGAGTATGCTCAAGATCGCATAGCGCACATCCAGAAAGAAGCCGCTAGGCAAGAAAAGGAGCTCCTTCGAAGCATGGGCAACAACTTCTGGAAGAGCGACCCAAGCATCGCTCCACTCCGAGGTGCCCTCGCCACATGGGGTCTTACAATTGATGACTTGAAGGTTGCATCGTTCCATGGCACATCTACCGGTGCAAATGACAAGAACGAGTCTTCAGTTGTCTGCCAACAGCTGCGTCACCTTGGCCGAAGCAAGGGTAACGCGGTGCTTGGTGTCTTCCAGAAGTTCCTCACCGGTCACCCCAAGGGTGCCGCAGGTGCTTGGATGTTGAATGGCGGTCTGCAGATCCTCAACACCGGTTTAGTTCCTGGAAACAGAAATGCCGACAACGTTGATCCTGTTATGGAAGACTTTGACTTGATTGTCTATCCTAGCCGTAGCATCCAGACCGATGGTGTCAAGGCCTTCTCTCTCACCTCGTTCGGCTTCGGACAGAAGGGAGCTCAAGCAGTTGCTGTACACCCCAGGTATCTCTTCGCAACTCTCGACCAGAAGACTTATCAAAAGTACTGCGCCAAGGTTGAGGCCCGCCAGAAGAAGGCTTACCGATTCTTCCACAACGGCATGATCAGCAACAGCCTGTTTGTTTCCAAAGCCCATGCACCTTATTCTGACGAGCAGCTGAGCTCAGTGCTGCTGAACCCAGACGCTCGAGTATCTGAGGATAAGAAGTCAGCAGAGCTCAAATATGCGGCCAACTTCATGAAAACATCAGAGAAGACTCTCTCTGTGACTGCCGCCAAGGAGACACAGCAAGTCATTGAAGCGCTCGCACACAAGGTGGCGAGCAAGAACAGTAACGTAGGCGTGGATGTTGAGGATATTCCATCCTTCAACATCGAGAATGACACTTTCATTGAACGTAACTTTACCATTCAGGAAGTGGCCTACTGCAAGAGCGCTCCAAGCCCTCAGAGCTCGTTCGCTGGCCGGTGGAGCGCTAAGGAGGCTGTATTCAAGGCCCTTGGTGTGACCAGCAAGGGAGCTGGTGCTGCTATGAAGGATATTGAGATTCTCAAGGACGACACTGGCGCTCCTGTTGTTTCTGTAGGTTGAACCTCGTGACATTTTTCAATACTCTTGGACGGCATTTGCTAATTTTTTTTTTTTTTTAATTTTTTTTTTTTTTTTCTCAAATAGCTTCATGGCGATGCTGCTGCTGCTGCTAAGCAAGCTGGCGTAAAGGAGGTCTCAGTATCTATTTCACATGCTGATAAGCAGGCAGTTGCTGTGGCGGTCGCTCAGTTTTAGAAAGCGACTGCGAATGATTTGCTTGGCTTTTTGTGTGCCGCTTTAGAACCGGCATGAATCAAAGGGGCGTTCTTGAAAGGAGGCGGTGGGGGCTCTATGATTTGAATTTATGTGTAAAACCTATCTTGAGGCTTGATGACATGTGACGGGAACAGATTCATTAGAACTACTTATGAGAGATGGTAAGATTATTATTAGTTAGTTTAAATGACCCTATAGAAGGTCAGGTAAATTTTTTTCTATTTTTTTCATTTCCATACATCTATTTCTACCTTTTGATTTCCATAGCTGTTAATCAATATTTGTGATTAATTCTGCAAACGCCTCGTATAAGTACCAGCTCCCAAGTGCTGCCCCCATATGCCTTAAAGGCTAGTAAGGTGCCATCAGTAACCTTGAATATCCAAAGATGTTGACTGGGGGGGTATCAAATGATTTTCGTAGATAAGACGGTGGCCGCACAATAAAAAAGAAACCTCTTCTCTAGCGAGCTCTAATCGTCGTCGCCGCCATGCTGCCATTACTCGAAGGGCTCGTTCCAACTCTTTCACAGCCCAAGCGTCATCATCACCAATACCCTCGTCGCTATCACCATTTGGCACCGCCATCCGCCGTCCCCTTTTCTTTTTTTCTTCCTCTCTCCTTTTTTTTTAAAAAAAATTTGCTTTTTATTTTTATGCGTATCATCGTCGTTGTTGTCGTCGTCATCATCATCATTCATACGCCCTTCCTACTGTTGACCACGTCCCCTTCCACGTCCTCTGCCTCCACCACGACCCCTTCCCCTATCGCCACCTCCTCGACCACCATGATCGCCTCTTGATTGGTGGCCTCCACGGCCGCCACGGAAGCTGCCTTGCTGGTTCTTTTGTTGTTCATTGACTTGGTCGATAATTTCGTCCGGGACACGAAGATATTTGATCTACATGCGTGAATTTAAAAAAAGAATGGTAAGTGATTAGGTGCTGGTATTTAAAAAAAAAAATCGAAAAAGGAGGATAAATAGGGGAGGAGTGATTTGATATAGACGCACATTATTTCCTTTGACGTAGACTTCTTGAAGCCGTACAAATTTATCACCTTCCTATTATCACAATGATATTCCCATGTTAGAGAAAAAAAAAAGAGTCTCAGCCTCGCCGGATATTTGTTATTCTTTAAGCGTACCGGGCTCGTCTGCACGACTTCTTTCAGGGTGAGATTCATCCACGTATCGCACATGACCAAATGTCCGTTTAACGTCTCTCCATTCTTCAGTTCGACCAGCATTGGGTGACCCTGAGCGGCGTTGAGTAATCCGAGGGGAAGCTGTTTTTGAAACGATAATGAGCGTGCGTATTTGGTTAGCATTTATTTATTTTTTTATTATTTTTATTTTTTTTTCCAATCCTCTGGGCAGGACAAAGGAAGGAATAAACCTTACCATGATTGTAAGATTGCGCCTCTAGTGGGCGAGCGTGAGCAAGAAGGTGAAGTTTGAATTGTAAAGAGATATTGGCTGTCGCGTGCGTATAGAAAAGGGCCTTTTTGTTTTGGCTTCGGCTTTGGTTGTGATGAAGTTGTAGTTGGAAAGCTGCTGGAAGAAACCCCGCCATATGCATGGGCCCCGGCTTATGGGTATTTGGGACGACAAAGCAAAGCGGCCAAACTGCGAAGTACTCCGTACTATATGTTATGTGCAAAGGTACATGTCATGTACATGTCGTACTTGGTGCAAAACGGAAAGCTTTCCGCGGCCACCCAAAAAAATAGTTCTCAGTGCCTCATCTTTGAGCTACTAATGTTACATTAAGATAGAACCTGTCAAGGTGACGAAAGAAAGAAAGAAAGAGGGAGAGAGAGAGAGAGAGACAAGGAGTTCAAATCAGAAATCTATAGCAGTTGGCCATGCAACGTGGTCAGTTGCTTTATGACGGGTTATGGCGCTGCTTATGCCCGTCCCTTGACAGGCTGGCACTGCACAGAGCTATCTATCAGCAACAGAATTGTCTTCGCACACGATCAACTGGGTGGCAACAATGTGCTGTCAGAGCAAGGTCAATGCATGTTAGGCAATACGAAACAAGTGCTAGTATTATAGATGCAGCAGACAGGGACTCAAGAGAATCTCAACGATATGATGATGGTGGTGGTGGTGATAGTGGTGGCGGCGATGGCCTCGTGAGACCCAAGTCTCGATCCTGGAAAGGGAGGCTTCTCGCCCCTACGCCACCATCAGAGGAAACTCTGAAAGCCAGTTCAGTTGAAGAGATTTCTGCAGCACTAACTCTTCTTCGAGAAACAAAGCGATGGACGCCCAACAGCCACGAACAAGAGGTAGATCAGCATTTACGGATAGTGCAACTAGTGCAGCATCTCTTGAGAGTCGAGAACCAATCCATTACCCCTTTCATTTACGAATGCTTAATGGATGCCATGGCTCACCCTCGAGGCTCAGTCGACGGTATACGCCGACTCCTGGACGACATGGTCGAACAGGGGATCAAACCAACAGCGGAGTTATGCAATAGCGCCTTGAGAGCGATGATGAATCACCCAGACTACGTGCTACGACTGGAAATCCTGGAAATTATGCAGGAGCATTGGTTCACAGTTGACACGCCGGTGAAGCAGACAGTCGTTGTGGGGCTACTAAGAGACGAGCAATATGAGCTGGCGTATGCGAGGTTGACGGAAATGATTGAGCAAGGGGCAAAGATTGATCCCTGGGTCTACGACATCTTCATCTTGGTTTTTGGGAAGCTTGGATTCCTTGATGAAATGCTGCTGCTGCTTTATCGACGTAAGAACGTCGACATGGACAGCAGCAGCGGCAGCAGTACTGATGCAGCAGTAGTCACCAGTTTGATATACTATGCATTGGATGTGTGTAGCCAGGCATATCATCATGCGGGAACCCTCTTTGGCTGGCTGTCGGTGGTCCAGAACCATCTGGTGCAGCCATCAGATGGGATGATAGAGAATGTGTTGGGGACGGCAGCAAGGAATGCAGATGCACGGCTTGCAACTGAGGCACTAGACATGGTGTCGGGGCGAACAAGAGCCCAGACCCACCACTACGAGGCAGTTGTTGAGGCCTTTGCCGGCAGCGGAGACGTGGCAGCAGCCATCCGAACGCTCTGCATTATGAAGGATCACGGCATAAGAATCACACGTGGGCATACTAGAACACTATACAAAGCACTCAAAAGCCGTCCAGATGTTCTCTCGAGAGCCGAAGCTGCAGTGCGGCAAACGGCTGACTCACTCTCTGTACCTCGAGCTGTCGTGGCAGCTGTGATTGAGGCAATAGCAGAATCACATGGGAGCGAAATAGCTTTACCTCTATACCGAGACCTACCAAAACTGTGCAGCGTGGATTCGCCTAATGCGGCCCTGACGCAGGATCTTATCACTCATAGCACCGAGCAAGCCACCGCAATATTACTCGCCAAGGAGTACGCAGATCAGTTCTCGGAAAATAACGACCCAAACCGAAGCATGCCAACATACAGGCTCTTGATTACAAAGTGTGCAGAGATTGGAGAGATGGATTTGGCGTTCCGGTTCACGAAACAGGCTATGGCTAGTGGTATTACAAAGGGTCGGTCGTCAAGATGGATGAGCGTTTTAGTTGAGCAGGCCATTAGGAGAGAAGACGGCCGAATTTGGCCAATCGTTGACTCACTCCTCAGCGCAAGTGATGAGGAGACGAGTAGGATGGTGCGTAAGATTTTGCAGCAAAAGAGGATTGCCAAAGCAGCCTCGCAATGGAGGATAGCTAGCAGCAGCATCTAAGTAATTAAATCGATGGGATGTACTCCGTAGTTGGAATCAAATCAAGGCCAGCTGATTAAATGGAATTTTGCATAGGTGCAGGTACAAGGGCTTACAGCTGGCCATCCTTTAGGCATCTACATGATAAGACGAATAACAACAAACCAACTCCATTTGACAGACATACTTGTATATGGTGAAACCCATTTCATATCTTATGACCAGCTTGGGCGAAGAGAGAGCTGACGACTGACTGGATATGGAGTTTATCAGCCCAACGTTTATATTTCCGATCGGAGAAAAGGAGTTGCATTTATAAGTATCTCCATTTATAATAGTTGTATGTTTATTATGTATATGTTGCTATGTATATGTTGCTCCGTATATGCTCCGTATATGCTCCGTAGATTAGGTTGTTAGATTAGCGCCAATCCCTAAAGTAGATAATGGTATGCAGCTCGAACTTGAATTAAAGTGGAATGAAAATCTTGTTGAGCACTCCGTACTATTTTAATTATCATCAAGTGGATGATGGCCTTGGGGTGAAAGAACGGATATTCCGTACCGGACGGCACGGGATCCAGTGGCCTGGGACAAGAACGGTAAGGCTTAAGGCTAAACTAAACCAAACAATAAAGGATCCCCCCAAGAGAAGAGCCATGAACGAAGATGACAAAGAGACGGCCTATTATCACTCCGAGGAGAGGGTGAGAAGTCTGAGTCACCTCCTGAATGGAGAAGAGCGAGAGAGAAAAACGTGGCCCCCTTGCAACGAACAGTTTTTGATGCAAAGCTTATCTTTCTTTGCTTGGGCTCTTTTTATTTTATTATATTCTATTCTATTCTATTCTATTTTTATTTTTATTTTTATTTTTATTCTCTTCTTAGTCAGAAGAGCTATCATAATGAATCAGAACGAACTGGGTAATAGACACAAGTACGAAGTAGAAGAAGACAAACAGAGCTGGGCTATGAATGGCATACCTACTCGTACATAGAGTACTTACAATTTCATCATTATTAATACGACGATGGCTATGGATTATGGGGCTCCAAAAGATTGAATTTGATTGGGCATAATATCAGAAAGAAATGGACCATCAGCTATATCTGATAGGCTAGTAAATCATTGGGTTTTCGACTACTTTAATTAAAGTTTTTTTTGTTGAGCGGTCACCGAGACGGAAGACGCGACAAGGCCGAGATAGAGATATGACGCAGAGCATTTTGTCTAGTAGAAATAAATAAATAAATATTAAAAGAAAAATTAAAAAAAAAAAAAAAAAAAA